>LTAE01011573.1:0-19135 GCA_001647135.1 Pontederia paniculata | reverse complement strand
TTATTATTATTATTATTATTATTATTATTAAAAAGGAGAGATATATGCATGATTTTAATTTAAAATAATGAAATTTGATCCCAAAAAATATATCTAAGGAACACAATTTAATACATCGTAAGTATTTTGAATTTTATTTATCAAATTATTATTATTATTATTATATATGCTATAGTATATTTTTAGATCTTAAGAAAAAATATGAAATATCAATGTTATTTAAATCATAAATATGACATAATGTGTTCAAAATGTAATTTTTTTATCATAATAAGGTTATTTAAACTCAAAGAAAATTAATTAAAATATTTTCAAAATAGAATGTTTATGATAAGAATGATATGACATAGTTTTGAATAATTGAAAAGGTAAATATATATTTATTATATTAAAACAATGATATTTTGAGGGAAAAATTTATTTTCCTCATCCGCATATCGTGCATGATCACACTAATTTAATGAAAAGGAGAAAATTATTAATGACAAGATATAAGAAAAAACATAAAATATATTTCCTCAAACAAAATGTTTAATTATATTCTTTATGTGTTAAATTGAAAATATTGTAAGTAACTTAATATCTTGATTCCAATGTTATATAGAGCGTGTTTGACTTACTTTAAAATCTTGTAAGTTGATTTTACAGTTTATACTAGTGTCTTGGCTCCCCTTATTTTTCGTTCAGGATTTGTCCTTATGTTGTTAGTGAGGGAGAGAGGAAGGGACGTTCATGGGTCGGATTTGATCCGATCCGAACTCAAACCGGATCCAACCCGATTGATTTTGTTCGGATTGATGACAAGTTAGTCATCGAATCCGATCCAACCCGATCTCTATTGGATCGGATTGGATCGGGTCGAATCATCGATTTATCCGATTGATTCATATATTTTTAATTATTTTTGTAATATTTAACATCAAGTATATTTTAAAAAAAATATATTCTTTAAAAGATTTTTAATAATTTTAAAGGATATAAAGTATAATTTTTTAATATATTTTAATTTTAAAGTAATATAAAATTTTTATCCAGAATAATTGGTTCAAATTAATAAAAAGATACATATAGTTCGGGACCTTCGGGTCATCGGATCATCGGGTTGGGTCGGATTAATCGGGTTCGAAAAATTGAGACTCGTACCTGAGCCATTAATAATCGAGTTATGATCGAATCGGTTCGGATCTAATTCAATCAACGATCCGATTCGATCCGACCCAATTGAAACTGGATCAGTTCGAATCATCAAATTTATAAGATTGATTCAATCGGATGAATACTCCTAATAATAGCCCCATCTTTTTCAATCCTCTCACGCGAAGAGAAGAGAGCGACAACCTCCATCTTCCTCTCTCTTCATGCTAAAATGGGGAGCGATGCCTTCCTCCTCTCTTTGTCTTCTTCCTCCTCTCACAAGGGGCAATTGCCTTTGCACAAGGCTCTCGTCCCCCTTTTATTTTATTTTTTATTGATATATTATAATCATGTAGGAACGATTAACGATTTTGACAGAAAAAAATATCTAAGTGGCATTCACATAATCATTTTAACTTGAAAATAGGTGTTAACCAATCAAGATGACATCGCGCATGTAAAATTTTTCAAGTTTGATAACTATATTAAGTGAAATTAAGTTGAACGATCATTTATGTAATCTATTCTAATATGATAAATATTAAGACTTAATGTTTAAAAAAAGAAATAAGATAAGTAATGACATGATTTAAGAAAATATATAAAATATATTTGTTTGCAATGAAGAGTTTGATTAATGAGGATAGGGAGTGTGTGCACAATGTGTAGCACACAAATTACCCTATTGAATTTTATTCGATGATTCTGATATTTTTTTTTATTTATTCTAATACATATTTTTATATACTAGAATAGTCTGATCTTAAATTTTTATTTAATATATCATATTTTTATTTTTACTTACATCTTGAATGAAGAAATAATAAAATAAAAATAATGACTCAAGTTTTCAATGATCGGATGAAATTCAACGGCTAACGTATTAAGTAAATTATTTTAAAATAAAAAATAAATTTTATTTGATATTAAAATATTAATTTAGCGCGCTACACGGTGTGCTACACATAAGTGCACAACATATTCTTTTTTCTCTTAATTATATTCCTAATTTGTTAAATTGAGAAGATTACACTTTTCTTAATCTTTTGATTCCATATTATAAATAATAAATTATTTTATGAATAAGAAATTATAGTTATTATTTTTATTTAAAATCAGTTAGTACTTTTCTTTCCTTTTGCAAAGATCAAAGTTGAATTCCATGGCAACATTATATGCTTTCATATTTAAGAATCTCTTGTTAATTAAGTAAAAAACAAAACAATGCGTTTTTCATTTACAAGATCAAAATACACTTTTCACCACCACGTGTTTCATTAATAATTTTTTATTAAATAATTTAATGAAGGTGTTAAATTGTTATACATTGAAATTAAATTTGAATATGACGGAGATTGAAATCTCCTTAACCATCACATGTTTCATCAAAGGAAACATATTTTATTAAAATTAAAAGATTACACTTATCTTAATCTCTTCATTCCATATTATAAATAATAGATTATTTTATGAATAATAAATTATAGTTACTCTTTTAATTCGAAATCAACAATTTGTACTTTTTTTCTCTTTTGCAATTATCTCATAGTTGAATTCTATGGCACCATTGTATGATTAATATTTTTTTATATTTAATAATTTCTCATTGATTAATTAAAATAAAACACAACAATGCAATATTTTTCGTTTACAAGGTTAAAATATACTTTTAACCACCATTACATGCTTCATTAAAAGAAATAAATTTTATTAAAGAATTAAATTGTTATATAGTGAAATTAATCTGATTCCGATGTAGATTGAAATCGCCCTAAGCATGACATGTTGCACCAAAAGAAACATTTTATTTAAAAGTAAAAGCTCATGTGTGATTGATGATTAATTGGGAATCTTATTAAATATATTGGACAAGTTAGTCTATGCCAAGTCCCCTCAATTATCTCCTGGGACCATATTTAATCAAGCTTTTGATTTTGGAGAATATATAGTAAATTGATGATTAAAATTAAGAGTTAAATTCCATCAGCACAACATATGCATTATATTTAATCATCATATAACTTAAACAAAGAAACAAATCAAATTACGTTTCTTTCGCTTATGAGGAATCAAAATACATTTTAACAAATTTATTTCCATAGGGTTTACTGGAATTTCCTGTTTGCTTAAATAAATAAACATTTTTATTATTCATATAAATATATATATATGAAGAGTTTAATTTTATTCTTAATTCGTTAAATCGAGAAGGGTACATGTACTTCACTTGAATATATATATTCCATAATACTATAATAAAATATATTATTCTACCAAAAAAATAAAATAATAAATTTATGAATCATAGAGATTTTTTAATCTTTCCTTCCTTAGATCCAATTATGACAATTTTGTTTCTTTATGACATGCATGTATAATTTTGTATTTTTTTCCATAATTAATAATAATATAAATAATTAAAAAAACCCATAAAATTAGGTCAAAATACAATTTAACTATAACTACCACACATTTTATATAAGGAAATAAATTGTTGTTAAAGAAAGAAACCGTGATTTGGGGAATCTTGTGAAATATATCCTTAGGGTTTCTTTTGTAACAAACTATTGACAGTTAAAAGGGTAAAAACACATAACGAGTCCTCTCTCCCTTCAAACTGAGTCCTCTCTTCAAGCTGAAGCTTCTGCTGCTGCTGCAAGGTACTACTGCAAGGTACTACGTGCGTATGCTCTAATGGATGAAACCTTAACTTGTTCTTTGTTTTGTATAACATAAGTAATCTTTCTTTACTTTGGCTATTTTGTTCTTGCTTTCGTTTCTGATTCTTCTCTTAGAGCAGATTTTTCTGCCTTTGTTTTCGTTCTCCTTTCTTTTCCAATAAGTTTATTCCAATAAATTGTTTCATCTTCCAAAATATTTAGAATTATGAGATGTAGTGCAGAGCAGTGCATGGCAGGAAAATTAATGAGTCCAGGTCGTTACACTGCTGTGAGAGAGAGAAGAGAGAGAGAGAGAGAGAGAGAGAGAGAGAGAGAGAGAGAGAGATGAGTGCTCCGACGCCGTATGGCCGGTGTTGGTGTGCAGGTTGGCCGTCGGCCGTCGGTGGGGCGTTCAAAAGCAGTTCGGATTCAGGTGTCATCCGGTTCTATATATTTGGGTTTTAACCCAATAATCTTTAGTAAAAATGTTTTATTTTCAAATTACTTTTCCTTATAAGGCTCGTAAATCCATTTATATATGGAAACATAAAGTTGCGGAAAACAAGAATAATTATATTCTTATTGAAGCATCAATATTTTTTTTATTAGTTTGTTAAACTTTGATAATTGATAAGTGTTTTGTTCAGCATATGCATGTTGCATATTTCTGATTACTACAAAGTTCATTATAATTATTCTTCTTCCATGCCACAAGATTAAGGTGCAAAAAAAAAAAAATGGGAGCTGTAAGAATCATGTTACGAACACATGGCAGTAGAGGCACTGAAGAAGACGGAGGACAGGGCCGGAGAGACCCCAACTTAACGACTCCTCCAACTGAGACAGACGGGAGGATCGTCGGATCCCGGCAACGCCCGGCCGATATGACCGACGCCGATCCTACTTGCAGGCTTTGTCCCAGGACCTTCTCGTCCATGAAGGCCTTGTACGGCCACATGAGATGCCATGTGAAAAGGACGTGGACGGGCATAAATCCGCCACCGGATCACCAAGAACCGGAGACGCCGGCGCCGGCGCCATCGCCATCGCCGCAGAAGAGGAAACATGACAAAGAAGGTGCTGCCAATCGTTCCAAGCAATCTAAGAAGGAGTACAGTGACATCAGTGCACGTTCTGCCGAAGAGTTGATCCTTCTGTGCCGTGCCGCCCTCAGCTGTGCCGACTGTCTCATAAGATCTAAGGAAGAGATAATGCGTGATGATGAGCATGCCGACGATATTACTGCATGTTCTGCCCGAGAGATCGTCATCTTGTGCCGTGCCGCCCTCAACTGTGCTAACTGTTCCAAGAGATCCAAGTCAGAGGTGCAAGATCATGAGTTTGATGACATTAGTGCCCGTTCCGGCGAAGAGGCGGTCGTTCTGTGCGGCGGCGCCCTTAATCTTCTCTATCTTGGACGTGAAAAGCTGCAGAATTCAGAGTCACAGGGCACAACAAGTAGTGATGAAGACTCATCAGATGATGAGGAGGGAGGAGCTTCAATGGAGGATGCTGCAGGCATGGAACATGATGAAGCAGCTGAAGCAGTGATCGCTGTTGATGAGGGTACTGATGAAGTAGAGCAGCTGGTAGCTCAACCTAATTCTGTGCCCAAGCAATACCCATGCAATGTGTGCCACAGATCCTTCTCTTCTCACCAAGCATTAGGCGGCCACACTGCCGCCCACAAGGAGCACAAGAACAGCAACAAAGACCCGCAGAGTGCACAGCAGCAGGATGAGCAGCAGAACCAAGCGGCGCCGGCGAACGAGTTCATGCACAGATGTGATCAGTGCCCCATGGCATTCGAGACGGGGCAGGCGCTCGGGGGTCACAAGCGGAAGCACTACGTGAAGAAAACTGAGCAGGAGAACGCAACCGAACCAGTTATTAATGTTGCAGCACAGCAGCCGGAACATGACTTCAACCTTGAAGATAATTAGGTAAACTTTAATATACATATAATAATATAGTTTATAGTTCATATATTATAACTGTGTTTGCTTTTGTGTTGTTAAACAGACGGTCAATATTCGATCTGAGGACATGATGATGGAAGGATGCATGCGGTTCAGAACACTCTCGTTCGCCGTTATATAGTTATATATATAGTCTCTAGATATATATATATATATATATATATATATTGGATTATCTCTAGATCTATATTAGTTTTATATATGTATGGCTTGCTTTGCAATTCCTACAATATTGTTCTTAGTTCTGCTACCTATCTATGTATGGGCTGTTTAGACTGTTCAAGCTTACTATTATTATATAATTAGCAATAAAAAAAAGTTGGTATTAGATATTTGCATGTTCTACTTAAACTTATGTGTTGTTCGCATTTTGCTTGGTGTAGTGCAGCAAGTACTTACTCTAGTTCTTTCTTTAACTCCTCTTTGGCCTATCCGTGCATATTTCTTATTTTTAAAAGGGTATCCTTATTCTTAATTACCCTTGAATGTTAATACTACATCTTTATTATTTTTTACTTAAATATTCGCTCGAAATTCTCAGTGTCCAAAAGTTATTAATCAAGAGTCGAGATAAAGAGCAGTATATTTTATTAATATATTTATAAAAAAATGATAATTGATGATATGAAAAGCTTGCTCTCTTTTGAAGATTAAGGAGCTACTCGCACATGAACCAATATTATTTATACTTTTATTTTTTAAAAAGTAAACAACTTATGGTAATTTTTACTTAAAATTATATGTAGATAACACATTCGTTTTTTTCCTAAATGTTTTCTAAGGCAAGCCACCACTCTCTTCTTCTTTTTTCTATGTTTTTTCTTATTATGATCTTAGAAAAAAATATGTCATATTTTAACACTCCATGCACACACACACACAAAATATGTCATTTTTAACACCCTGCCCCCTCCACAATATAAATCATTTCTAACACACACACAATATATAAAATTATGACGAATAGTGACCATGTTTTTTAAATATATAATCCATTGCAGTATTGAGACTCATCCTACTACAAGAAAACAACGAATTGTCAAATTTTTCGACCCCAAATTTTATGTGATCAAAGTTAAATATATTTTTGCGACGGAATTTGTGATCGACTTAGTACGTCTAAAAAATAATCATTAAAAATCGAATGCGATAGATATAATGTCCATCTCAAATTGTGATATTTTTTTATTATAATTTAAGAGACTTAAATTTGTCATAATTTGGAATACAATAGAGCCCTTCACTAATTGTGACGGACCCACCCGTCACAAATTATATGCTAGTCTCTCCATAAAACATTGTTATCTTTTATGAACATTATCCTTAAATTAAATTTTATTTTCAAATTTTTGTAGTGATAAAAAGGATTTGAATCAAATTTAATAAATTTTCATCGTAAGAACTTGATTTCTCAAGTTAGGAAATAAGGCGAAATGTTTAATTCGAAGTATCGTTTAAATTATTTTTAGAAGTGAGCGACGATTGATTCGACTAGATAATAAATTTTTCAAAAAGTATCCCTCATTTCGTTAAAAAAATAGTTAATAATAACTTTTAATTCAAAATTGATGAATTCGCCGTTTTATTCTAGAGAAAAATTATCTATAAAGCTATTATTGAATTCATAAATCTCGAAATATATTAGACAATAAATGAAATATGTTGTCAAAATATAAAAATGCTAAATTTGAACATAATTTGAAGATAAAAAATAGTAAATACTTAGGACACCCAAATTCGATTAAATACAAAAATATAAATTTTATAAATTTTATCAATAAATTTATATAATAATATAAATGTTTTTAATTGTATGTTAATTTAATTTAAAAATTCAATCAATCAACCGTAAATGTCCGAATGAATTCAGTTAAGGAACTTATTAGATCAATTTTGAATAGGATAATTTGATTTGATTAATTGGATAAAATTTTGATTGGATTAGTTGGTGTTCATCCCTACATTTTTGCTATATATATAAACTTTTGTTACTGAAATTTAATTTGAATAATCATGTTCAAAAAAATTGTTTAAGTGAGTAGTGTCGGAGTCGGACCATAAAATCGCGAGGAGTAAAAATAATTAATGATGTACCATAATTTTCTTAAAAAAGTTTATTTTAGGAGTTGTACTAAGGATGCTAGAAAATGACATTGTTGATGTATGAGTGAAAATTAATCATATTTGACGATTGGGGTTTACCCGAGAAATTCTTTAACATCAATACGCAATTTCTTATATTATCACGAAAAAAAAAACATCACTATGTTTCTTTTAACTAAAAGAATGTAAGAATTTGTGTCTTCTCTTATTTATTTATTTTTCAAATTTATTGTTCCAAATACATGTTATATATCTAGGAGTAAATAAACATCCTATCGAGAAAATAATGTATTTGGACTCTTTAATTATTATATCCTTAGTAATCACAAATAGAGGACATCGAGAGAAAATTACTCATAGAATGGATAAGATAAAAATGTAATCCATAATCCTATGTTCGAATTCCATTATGTCCAACTTTTCGTAATGTCACACATCGCCACACCTCACCATGACAAAATATCTTTTCAAAAAACATTACAAATTTATATTTTTTATTTAATTTTTGATCAATTAATTGATCAACATGATGAACAATGATCATATATTATAATCATAATCATAATTTATCTTACGTGCAACTTATTTCATCACGAACATCATCATGTTATTATTGTATTATCATAATCTATTTTACCTGCAGAATCAAAAATAAAAAAATTCTCCTGGATTATGAAGTTTAACTAAAAAAAAGTCTAAATTTCTTACAAAAAATTTTGACGGAAAAAATCCCTCAGAAATACCCGCCAACATTTCTGAATGAAAAAAAATCCCCCAAAAAAGTGACAATAATAATAATAAATATATACATATAAAGATAAAAAAGATATTAACAATTCATCATCAATAATTTTATTTTTCTCTTTTATTTAATGTTTTTAATTCAAGAATGGTCACGAGAAGAAGCACTACGTGAAGATAACCGAGCAGAAGAACCAGTTATTAATGTTGAAGATGAATTCAACTAGCATCCTGCAAACTGGAAGATAATTAGGTGAAGTTTCAAACATAATTTATCATCCTCTCACTTATATTATATGGAAACATGAGCTAATAAACGAACATAAAAATAAAAGAGTACAAAAATCTCAGTAGTTATAATCAAACTCGAGTTCTTTAATTCACCAAATGGCACTTATTTTTCTCACTTTGTTCTTTTTCGAATTTGAGATCTTTAAATTTACGAGTCGAGAGATGAGTCACCGTATCCTCGTTATTTTTTGCATTATACTCTTTTTTTTCTAGTATCATTGTAGATGCTCATCTATTTCACAATTTAACTGTTGGCTTTTGTTTAATTTTGTTAAACATGCAGCCGCAAGTTCGATCCGGAACATACTTGGAGTCTGCCTCAAATTGAGACGGACTCAAAATCTCTCAAAGTGAGATGAACGGTCATTCCGTCTTATGAGATGGATAAAAAAATTCGCCTCAAATTGAGAGAAAATGTATATCCGCCTCAAATATTTGATAAAATTAAAAAATTAAAAAAATAAGTTTCATAAATAAATTCTATAAATTATTGTTTCCCATGTTCATCAATTATTTTATCATTTTTTTGCACTCGTTGAGCTTGTTTATAACTCATTGTTGTAATAATTCATGCTCTTTGTTTGAGAGTTTCGTCATAGTATCTCTTTAAACGAATAGCTCAACATAGATTTGTATGTTGATCCTAGCTCTTTAGACTAATAGCTCTTCATACATACAATTTTTATATTTTCCAACATGTTCCCTCCAAAATTCTTGGGTTGACTTTGATGTGCCTCATTTCTATGTAGTTTGGGTTATATGATTAGCTTATTTTATTTTAAAAATATCCTAAAATATAATTTTAGTAAGGATATTTTTTCTAATATCATTGTAGATGCTCATCTATTTCATAATTGAACTGTTGATTTTTGTTTAATTTTGTTAAACATGCAGTCGCAAGTTCGATACAGAACATATTTGGAGTCTGCCTCAAATTGAGACGAACGATCATTTCGTCTTATGACATGAATACAAAAATCGCCTCAAATTGAGAGAAAATGTATATCCGCCTCAAATATTTGATAAAATTAAAAAATTAAAAAAATAAGTTTCATAAATAAATTCTATAAATTATTGTTTCCCATGTTCATCAATTATTTTATCATTTTTTTGCACTCGTTGAGCTTGTTTATAACTCATTGTTGTAATAATTCATGCTCTTTGTTTGAGAGTTTCGTCATAGTATCTCTTTAAACGAATAGCTCAACATAGATTTGTATGTTGATCCTAGCTCTTTAGACTAATAGCTCTTCATACATACAATTTTTATATTTTCCAACATGTTCCCTCCAAAATTCTTGGGTTGACTTTGATGTGCCTCATTTCTATGTAGTTTGGGTTATATGATTAGCTTATTTTATTTTAAAAATATCCTAAAATATAATTTTAGTAAGGATATTTTTTCTAATATCATTGTAGATGCTCATCTATTTCATAATTGAACTGTTGATTTTTGTTTAATTTTGTTAAACATGCAGTCGCAAGTTCGATACAGAACATATTTGGAGTCTGCCTCAAATTGAGACGAACGATCATTTCGTCTTATGACATGAATACAAAAATCGCCTCAAATTGAGAGAAAATGTATATCCGCCTCAAATATTTGAATAAATAAAAAAATTAAAATAATAACTTTCGCAAATAAATTCTGTAAATTATTGTTTCCCCTGCTCATCAATTATATTATCATTTTTTTTGCCCTCATTGAGTTTGTTCCATCTCTTGTTGCATTTATCGATGCACTCATATAACTCATTGTTGTAATAATTCATGCTCTTTGTTTGAGAGTTTCGTCATAGTATCTCTTTAAATGAATAGCTCCACACATATTTGTATGTTGATCCTAGCTCTTTAGATTAATAGCTCTTCTACACACAATTTTTATATGTGGCCCACATGTTCCCTCCAAAGTTCTCGAGTTTACTTGCCTCATTTTTATGTAGTTTGGGATACACAGATTAGCTTATTTTATTTTAAAAATATCCTAAAATATAATTTTAGTAATGAATTAATTAGCAATAAAAAATTAAAAAAATGTTAAATTAAATGTTATCTTACGCATGTCATCTTCGCAAATTCTAAAATTCAATCACCTTTTATTCTGTAATGGATTTTTTTAAAAAAACTTCATCTTTTGTCGACTTTTGATCGAGCTCTAATTCCTAAATTAAATTTTGACAATAATTATTTTCAACAAAAATATTTAAACACAACATATTAAATTATAACATATCATTTTTTTCAGTAGTGATAGTTCTAGATATATAACCACTAACATGTAAACAAGCTCCCTCGTTAGATATATGATTAATCTTTGTTTTTTCACATTTATTTTTTTATATACCTTAGTGGACCATTTTACAAGTAACTAGATCAATACAGTCTTGCTAATTCAATTAGGCTTTATTTGTGATGTTTGTGCGTCTACTAAATGAGAAGATAATATCTTCGAATATCGAGTGTTATTTGCATCCCATCAAATATTAACCTTAAAAATAAAGAATTAGCATATAAATATTATTGCTCAATTATGTCAATTAATAAAATAAAGCTAAAATTCTCTAAACCATATTTGTCTTGTGGCATAGATCTTTTTTTTACAAGAAAACCAAAATTAATTGTATATTTACCGAATTACTTGGTAAAGGTAGCGGTGAAAGGTTTGGAAGGCACAAAACTACATATTAAAATATTAAATATATACTAACAATTCTTTAAATTATCCTGAATAAGATTGCCAAGATCGGGATCCTACTTAGGATCGAAAGGAGTGATAAGATCGAAAATCGTTAGACCGGATCGAGAGTCGCAAGATTTTACCTATAAATAAAAATTATTTTAAAATATATATATTCATTAAAATATACATATATCTAATAATTTGTTAAATATATCTTAATATTGTCTTTACATTTTTTATTTTTTGTCACTTTAAAAACTTTGTATGCTTAATAATAAAGATCTATAAATATAAAGTAATATATTTTCTAAAGATACTTGTGTGTGTGTGTGTGTGTCTCCATTAAAAATAGTATATTTGTAATCATTTTTAGCATTTTTAAAATAATTTTAACATTTATTTGTTCACTTTTCTATGCTTTAAAAAATATTTTTTTATAAAAATTGTAATATATTATCATTATAACCTATTTCTTTGAAGGAAAGTATGAAAAAAATAAAGACATAACTAACATAGTAGAAACGGTAAGATCTTACGATCCTATTCATCATATAAATTTGATCATTTATTAAGATTGGTAGAATCGTAAGATCGTGCGCTCTTACGATTAAGACCACGATCTTGAAAATCATGACCACAAATATCCAATGGATTGTAAATAAGATTTGAATTGTTGTCTCGATTGTCAACATTTTGACCACAATCAAGTAGTTGAGTTCTTGTCCTTCCAATGAATCATCTTAAGAATAAGTCAATGGATCTCTTTCCAATGTTAGAATGCTTCCTGACGGTTTCTCTTCCCCTTTCAACCTCATTCCAAGGAGGAGCAGAGATTGTTGATCTAGGATCCTGAGATTTTTTTGGTGATCACAAATTTGTGAGGAAACTTAGTATGTACTAATGATCTCGGATTTATTTTGTAAAAGATAGGACTTTTATGTTCAGTCAGAAATAGGTTGACCAGAGTTGAAAAGTGGATGACCTATGTCCTGAGAAGACTTGAAGAAAAATCATAAGTATGAAGTGATCGTCCTAAGGATGTGAAAATGTCGACCAAAGTATGAAGCAGAAATTAAAAATGTAAAGTTAAGTACTGAGCGGTCGACCGAGGATGATGATGGACGATCAAAGACACAATCGAGCAGGAACGGTCGCCCGATGAAATGAGTGGGCGACCGAAGATTCGAAGTGAACAATACAAAGGTTGAAGAATGTGCGCTCCAATGATTAAATGGACGCCCTATGAAAGGAAAGAGGAAAATCATTTTTAATGAAGAGAGGAGAGGTCGTCTAAAGTTCTTAGGTACGAAACAGTGGACGACCGAAGAATCTCATATAGAAGGATAGGTCGTCCGAGAACTTTGAAGTTAAAGCAGTGGACCACCAGAAAAATGCATAAGTAAAGAGAGGTTGTCCGAAGATTTGAGCGGACAACCGAAGTACTCTCAATAAAGAGTAAGATCGTCCAAAAGCTTAAGAGTTAAAGTAGTGAACTACTAGTTGAATACAGAAGTAGAAGTAATGAAGCAAACGTCGTCCGAAGATGAACAATGGACGATCGAAGTATTACTAACAAGAACAAAGGTCGTCCGAGAGCCTTAGAGTTAAAGCGGTGGACGACCAGAGGAATGCATGAGCAATGGAAAAGAAAAGGGGGTCGTCCAAAGATGAATAGCAGATGACCAAAGTTTTAATGTTAAAGACATTGGACGTCCGAGTTAAAGCAGCGGACATCCTGATATGTTGACAGAAGAAAAGAAAGGTCGTCCAAGGTATCTGAGAGTTGTCAGTGGATGACCGAAGCTTGTCAGAAGAATGTCAGAAGATAAAGAACGGACGTCAGAGAACTTCAGTAAGAAATGAGCGGACGACCGAAGTGTTTAATGAGAAGCAAAGGTCGTCCGAAGTATTCAAGGGGAATCAGTGGACGACCAAAGAAGCGTTGAAGAAAGAAATTCAAGTCAAGATCGGGCGACACCGAAGGATTGATGTGCAATCAGTGGACGACCGAAAAAGCTTGACTAGGGAACTCAACTGAAGTAAAGGTTGTCCGATAAGCGAAGAGGAATGTTGTGGACGACCTATGAAAGACAGAATAAGGAACGAAGATTGAAGCCCATGATTGTGGACGTCCGAAGGTGAGCGATGGACGACTGAAGCACCAGATGACAATATTGACGGGCGACTTCACCTGTGAAGCGGTCGACCACTGAAGCAGAAGCGGACGACCGATGAGTAGGTGAATGGTACTTTATTTGCATTAACGACTAATTTTCTGTGAGAGAAATTAGGTTGTTCATGTGAGAGTATAAATTATAGTCTCAAGAGTTTTGGGAGATAACTTTGTCAAATTGTTTAGCAAACTTGTAAGCTTGAGTAAAAAGCCTTAGTTCTTTCTTCCGAGCATTTTAGTGAGAATCCATAATAGAAGAGAGTAAATTGAGTATTCAAGAGTGAGATCAATTGTAAGAGGTTTTTCCCTTGCACTCGAAAGAAAAGAAAGGAGAAACAAGGTGTAAGGGAGTCTTCGCCCTTCAAGAAGGAGTTTAGTGATCTCCGGAGATTTCGAGTTCGAGAAGAACGGAAACGTAGACCAAGAATTCGGCCAAACCTCGTCAACAAACCTAGTTGTATTTGTCTCTTTCTGTGAATCTGTTTACTTGCTTTTAATTTGTGATAATTTTTGCTGCATAAACGTAATTTAGAGTACAAGTTTTAATACACTAATTCACCCCTCGCTCCTATTGGTGTCATCTGGATCCTACAAAGATGTAGTAGCTTTCTCTTTGTCATTCTCCTTCTTTTTCTATATGTTGAAAACATTTGTCGAAAGAAACAATATGAAGTTTAAAGTATGTACTAACAATATTCATTTGCTAAATTCATCGAACATAACATGAAAATATTATGGTGAATGACATTGTGTTGCATCTTCATGTAAAGATTGAGGGGCGAATAATATTCATAACTAGGGAATCAATTCCTAATGTCTGAAGGCTTTTATAAACAATAACAAATTTATTTTAGATACGTAATAAAAATGATTATAATATACAAACAAACAACAACAATGAGATGACACTCACGAGAACATAAAGATGGATAGAAAATAATTTCATGAACTTCATCTTATGAAAACGAGGTCAAACAAGTCATCAACTTTATTAAGATGCATCAATGACTAATTCAAACATAATTTCTTAATCGTAAATGATCATTCACGCATCATTGTCAAAGTTATATATATATATATATATATATATATTTTTTTTTTGAAGATGATGAACTTTCATATTCATCTTTTTGTGAGGTCATCTTTTTTGTTGGGGTAGGGGCTAGATCGCAGCCCCTATGTGCGCAAGGGCATGTTCTGTCCCTGCACAAGTGCAAGGCGATCCGTCCCTTCTACGTATGTGTAAGAGTGATCGAGCCCTTGCACATGCACAGGAACGATTGTGTCCCTGTGCACAATGTCGGATGAAGGAGGGAAAGGGAGTGGCCGAGAGCACCTTGTGAGAGGTAAGAAGATAAGAAAAATCATTGGAGTTGTTTGCGGGAGATTCGTTGCCAAAGGAGAAAATTTTCATTAGTCCAAGATACATCATGGGAGGGAAGGAAAGGAGGGGTGATATAAAGGGGATTTTATGGTGAATTTCGCTACAAAAAATCTTTCACAAAAAAGTTAACAGTACGTCCATGATTTCTCGTGCACTGATGACATGTACATTAAGTCACGAATATATGGTAGTGTTAAATATCTATTGCATTTTGTGGCAGTTCACGACCACTACATTTTGTGACAGTCTAGTAACAGCCACAAATTGCGATTGTTGTTGTGACCCCCGCAAGTTGATGCAATATCTGTGACAATCACAAATTGTGACTGCCTTGTGTAGGCTTTGATTTTCCTCACAGACTTTGAGAGATTTTTATTTGCCTCAACTTGAAATTGCAATGATCTTATGTTTTATCACAAATTGTGACAAATATATTTTTACGTCTCGAATTTTGACTCAAATTGGGAGGGATATTTAATTACTGCATTTTTTTGTCGCAAAAATATTATTTTGTTGTAGTGAAATATGTTAAGTATATAAGTTCTTTTTTTTGTTTTAAACATGTGTATTTGTGTTGATTTCAATATCAATAGAGCAAGGAGATAGAAGTATGATGGGAGAGGATTTGAAGCAAATGGGGAGATAAATGAAAGGGAAAGAAAGGAAATTGGAAAAGGTATGATCAAAGAGAGAAAAAATAATTATTGTAAAAGAAAACAGTAAAAGAAAACGAAATAAATGTTAAATAATTATTGTAAAAAATCATATATTCTTGGGAAGGCTTAAAAATATTTTTTTACTGAAATAAAGTAGTTCTTAAATAATTATTGTAAAACTTTTCACATATTTATTCATATAAAATAATAGTCGATGAATCTAGCTTAAGTTAAAATTTTGAATTAAGGCATGACATGTAAATGCATGACAATATGATGAGTAAATTATACAAACAATCATCCAACTTTACACACTTTTCTAATTTAGTTGTTAAATATATCATAACCATGTAGGAAGGATTAATGATGTGGTAGATATAGGAAATTGTCTAAGTGGTATCCGCATAATCATTTTAATATGAACAATCATGATGGCTGGTCAAGATAATCACGCCTATAAAAAGTTTTCAAATTCAACCTTTCACCAAAGTTGAACGCCATTTGTGTCATTTTTTTTCTTATATGACAAGTGTCATCAATTTGTAATGTCAGGTATTAAGATTTAATTAATGTTTAAAAAGAAATAAAATTAATAATGACATGATTTATGAAAATATACAAAATAGATTCGTCTGCAATGAAGAGTTTAATTATATTCCTAATTTGTTAAATTGAGAATATTACACTTACCTTAATCTCTTGATTCCATATTATAAATAATTCTATTTTATGAATAAGAAATTATAGTTATTTTTTATTTAAAATCAGTTAGTACTCTTATTTTCCCTTTTGCAATGACCACGCATGTTTCATCAAAAGAAATGAATTTTATTAAATAATTTAATGAAGGCGCAACACTGTTAAATTGTTATAAGGTGAAATTAAATTTGAATCTGATGATTTGAATTTGAATAGAAATCTCCTTAACTGTCACATATTTCATCAAGGAAATATATTTTTATAAAATTCAAAGATTGCACTTACCTTAATCTCTTGATTACATACTATAAATAATAAATTATAGTTACACTTTTTATTTAAAATATATTCATAGTTTTTTTCCCATTTTCAATTACCTAAGTTGAATTCCATGTCGGCACATCTATATTTTTTCATATTTAAGAATCTCCCTTTGATTAATTATGCAATAATTTTCATTTACAATGTCAAAATACACTTTTAACTACCACCATCACATGTTTCATTAAAAGAAATAAATTTTATTAAAGAATTAAATTAAATTGTTATACAGTGAAATTAGATTTGAATCCGATGGAGATTAAAATAACCTAATAGCCATGACATGTTTCACCAAAGGAAACAATATTTGTTAAAATTAGAATTTATTAATTGAGAATCTTACTAAGTATATATTGGAATTTTGAGTGCAACAAACTTACTTGTATTCCAAGTCCCCTCAATTATATATCTCCTGAGGCGATATTTAATTAAGCTTTTGATTTTGGAGAATATATAGTAAATTGACAATTAAAATTAAGATTAAATTCCATCATCACAACATGCATTATATTTAATCATTGATCATATAATTAAAAACAAAGAAATAAATCAAATTACATTTTTTTTCGCTTATGAGGAATGAAAATACACTTTAATAAAATGTTTTTCGGTGAAAGGATAACATTTTTTATATTATTTAAATAAGTAACGAGTTAATATTGTCTTAGGGTTTACTGGAATATCCGTGTAACAAACTGCAATGAACAACTTACTGATAAAAGTGTGTAACAAAAAGAGAAAGAGATTTGAATTAGGTTGTACATATCTAATGTTGACAATATATGAGAGAAGAATTTATTTTTATTCTTAATTTGTTAAATTGAGAAGGGTACACATACATTACCGCATGATCCTATAATAAAGTATATCATTCTATTTTATGAATCACAATTTTTTAATCTTTATTTATTTAATAAAAGTGAATTTATATTTTTCCATAATTAATAATGTATAACTAATTTAAAAAAACATAAAATTATGTTGACAATTTATAACCACCACTCATTTTATCGAAGGAATTTTTTTTGTTAAATTTTATATTTAAGAATCTCCCTTTGATTAAGTAAAAGAAACACCAGTGCATTAATTTTCATTTACAAGACCAAAAAACACTTTTAACTACCACCACCATCATTAAGAGAAATAAATTTTATTAAATTGTTATGTACTGAAATTAGATTTCAATCCTATGGAGAATGAAATCATCTTATAGCCATGACATGTTTCACTATTTATTAAAGTTAGAATTTATTAATTAAGAATCTTACTAAGTATATATTGGGATTTCGAGTATAACAGACTTACTTGTATTTCAAGTCCCTTTAATTATATATCTCCTGAGACGGTATTTAATAAATATTTTTATTTTGGAGAATATATAGTAAATTGATAATTAAAATGAAGAGTTAAATTCCATTAGCACAACATGCATTATATTTAATCATCGATCATATAATTAAAAACAAAGAAATAAATCAAATTACATTTTTTTTCGCTTATGAGGAATGAAAATACACTTTAATAAAATGTTTTTCGGTGAAAGGATAACATTTTTTATATTATTTAAATAAGTAACGAGTTAATATTGTCTTAGGGTTTACTGGAATATCCGTGTAACAAACTGCAATGAACAACTTACTGATAAAAGTGTGTAACAAAAAGAGAAAGAGATTTGAATTAGGTTGTACATATCTAATGTTGACAATATATGAGAGAAGAATTTATTTTTATTCTTAATTTGTTAAATTGAGAAGGGTACACATACATTACCGCATGATCCTATAATAAAGTATATCATTCTATTTTATGAATCACAATTTTTTAATCTTTATTTATTTAATAAAAGTGAATTTATATTTTTCCATAATTAATAATGTATAACTAATTTAAAAAAACATAAAATTATGTTGACAATTTATAACCACCACTCATTTTATCGAAGGAATTTTTTTTGTTAAATTTTATATTTAAGAATCTCCCTTTGATTAAGTAAAAGAAACACCAGTGCATTAATTTTCATTTACAAGACCAAAAAACACTTTTAACTACCACCACCATCATTAAGAGAAATAAATTTTATTAAATTGTTATGTACTGAAATTAGATTTCAATCCTATGGAGAATGAAATCATCTTATAGCCATGACATGTTTCACTATTTATTAAAGTTAGAATTTATTAATTAAGAATCTTACTAAGTATATATTGGGATTTCGAGTATAACAGACTTACTTGTATTTCAAGTCCCTTTAATTATATATCTCCTGAGACGGTATTTAATAAATATTTTTATTTTGGAGAATATATAGTAAATT
>LTAE01011572.1:0-11180 GCA_001647135.1 Pontederia paniculata | reverse complement strand
ACGTGACACCTTTCTACTTTTGCAATGAGCATTGGATTATTTGATTTGTCAATTTATCTTTGTGTCAATCCCTTTTGATTGTTGTTCTCATTGAGCATCAATTTCCTCCAATCGTGACCCGTTGGAACTGCAAATGTGCCACTATTGGACGACTGCCGATTCGGATCTTTCTTCTCTCCTCACGGTGAGCAACACAAACACCTTGTGTCAATTATAATGTTTATCCATATATATATATATAATTATAATAATTTTGATGCTTATAATGATAAATATTGCATGAATTAGAAGGGTAATTAACCTTCCATTGAAAATTAATTGTTATTTGTGTTAAGAATGTAGCTAATTAATTCACTTCATAATTAATAAAGGAAATTATACTAATGAAGATGTTGGAGGGGACAATTAAAAAGATGATTAGTTTAATAGTTAGAGGCTAACAAATGGTTATTGTTACATACTATACTAATTTTCATGTCAATTGATGTAGTTAGTATATGTGCATGCATATAATGATGTGCATGAGCATTACCATTTTTGTGTGATTTAGCATATAATTAGCCTTCCTTATGAATATGTGATTAAGAGACAACGACAAGCATGCTAATTAATTACTATTAAAGTAAAGCATAAACCCTAATAAGTTTTGTAATTAGAATATAGGAGTTTAGACTTGAAGTGATGATTGTTTAAATCTGAAATGTATAATTAATAAATATAATAGTGTTGATTCAATTATGAGAATAATTTGGAAATGCATAACTTAAGTATATAACTTTATATAGGAGTCACTAATATAATCTCGTTGAATATTTGATTAGATTCTCATATCGTAGCCTTGCTCGAAAGCGGAAGAACTGACGTCTGATTGCCATGACAACTTCGACCCTTGTTCGCGAGTGTGTTGACAGAGCTGAGAGAGACGATAGGGCGTGTGTGACGTATTCCTTGTTTCGAAAAGCTTTGGTTGATTAATTAGTAAAATTAATTAATTATATTAAGTGTGATTATTATTTCATTTATGAGTAGGAATGTAATTGTTATATTATGGATTAGTGACACATCAAGGTTTTAATTAAATGGCAAGGAATTATGTTAAATTGGATTAATTAGTTAGTGATTGATTAATTATATTGATTATAGGTAAATGAAAGTAATTAATTGTTAACATTGAAAAGATCAATATGAACTTCGATGTCGTTAATTAGTAATTAAGGCTATATGATTAGTTTTTAATATCAGTTAGGTTATGAGTGATGTTAATTTTCTGAAGTAATAAATTCTCATGGTTTAGATGCATGATTTGATATATAAGTAAAGATATGTTCATATATTAATTCAATGTACTTAAGAGAGTTGATATACAGTGAGAAGTTAATTAAAAAGATCAACAACGAGTATGATACAAATATATATATATATATATATATATATACACACACACACACATCATTAGGTAATTCATAGAAATATCAACTTGGGAACAATACCACTTATTAAATTCGAGAAGTTCAACAATAAATGTAATATCCAATTGTTTGATACGATAATGAAATATGATTTGAGATATAACTTAATTATACAAGTAAGTATTATACTAGATACTTACGATATTTAACCATATTATTGGTTAGTTGTTTAGTTAGTTGATTTTCTTAGATATGAGAGACCCGATGAGATCAAGCGAGGTGAGTGGATTTCACTATGTTAAATATCCACATCGTAGTGGTCTAGTTAATTTATTTATTTAGCACACGTGACTGATTATATTAATTAATGAAATGATTTGTCTTTTGAGCTATCATGATAATACACGAGATTCATTTTTTTGACATTTTGATACGATTTTCGTTATGTTATTATGTGATGCCTAACGAACCTTGTGTGGAAATTTATATATAAAAACATGAATTATTCTCATAATCATATTATGACACATCATGCATATGTATTAGGGCATGCATAGTGACTCGTGATGGAGCGAGGTGATGACTCGTAGTAATCAAGATGATGTGTGATGATGAGAGACTCTCAAATTGTCGAGCAACGACTCACGTAGGTGAAGTGTCTCTCTCATGAGGCTCTCGCATTATCGAGCGATGACTCGCGTGAGTGAGGTGACAATGATGTTCCTTTTCATATTTAGTAAAGCTACAAAATATAACTTTCTGTATTATTTTCGGATTGATAAACTTGTTTAACTTTATTTTCCATATAATTTTTGTTCCATTGAAATTTCCATGTTGTATCAATTCCAAAATGCACTTTACAAATGATATTTCACCAAATTTAAACAAGAAGATATAGAAAAAAATCGTATCATGAGTAACTTGCCTCCTTAAGCAGTCAAATTGATTTTTCTTCTTCTTTAAACTCAAAAAATAAAAAGGAAATTGCATTCATATTAATTGTTAATTTTTTCATTAATAAAGACCATGATCTCCATGAACAACAATTTAAGATGCAATTTTTTAATAATTAATATGAAGAGGATTCAATAATAGTAAGTTGAATCATATTTTTGAACTAAAAAATCTGAATGTATTTATGTAAATAACAAATACAATTTGACAAAAAACAATATTAACAAAGTTTTTTACAATCGCCCTATGTGCGAGAAAGTTTCGTGATATTATACTTAAGGTAAGCCCAACATAGTTATAGTTAAAAGCCTAGTGGTCATTCCTATAGTTCTTTCTATTAACAAGGACAATTTGGTACTGTAATAGGACATGAAATATTGAATAAATGAATAAAAATAAATTTTACGGACCATTGGATCAACGCCATGTGTCCAGGAGTATTATATATATATTGGTTGTTTCTTCTCCTTCGCCTGTGTGCGATCATAATGACTTATCCTTTTGTCTCCACTCAACGACGACCAATGGACAATCACCGCCAGGACGCACACCGACGACGTCTTCGGCCTCGACGTGTACGACACTAAGCGACTTAAAGGTGTAGACACAAAGGCGAGATCTAATTTGTATTGAGTTGTGTGCACAACTCGAAATCGGAGAAACCCCAGTGACGCATAAAGAGGAAATCTAGCGAAACTGGGACGATTTGTAGTCGATTCTTATCTGGTGAGTTAAAGTTATATTTGAGTCATTTCGTGATTCATTTTTTAGAGGGTTTGGCCTAATTTTTTTTGCAACGTCTCGACACTGCCATCGCAGCTTCGAGGATTCACTATCGGGAGTTTGTCGACGAGACCACACACACACTCAATCAATGGGCGGTGAAAATCCGACCTCTATATATTTAGATTTGAGTAGGCGTGAGCTTTGATCTCTTCTTGTCATATGGTACCACTGACTTGGTGTTCACGTACATCTCATTGACACCGAAGAAGGCAACCGCAATTGGATCTCGCTCTTTCTCCAAGACGACGAACGTGACACCTTTCTACTTTTGCAATGAGCATTGGATTATTTGATTTGTCAATTTATCTTTGTGTCAATCCCTTTTGATTGTTGTTCTCATTGAGCATCAATTTCCTCCAATCGTGACCCGTTGGAACTGCAAATGTGCCACTATTGGACGACTGCCGATTCGGATCTTTCTTCTCTCCTCACGGTGAGCAACACAAACACCTTGTGTCAATTATAATGTTTATCCATATATATATATATAATTATAATAATTTTGATGCTTATAATGATAAATATTGCATGAATTAGAAGGGTAATTAACCTTCCATTGAAAATTAATTGTTATTTGTGTTAAGAATGTAGCTAATTAATTCACTTCATAATTAATAAAGGAAATTATACTAATGAAGATGTTGGAGGGGACAATTAAAAAGATGATTAGTTTAATAGTTAGAGGCTAACAAATGGTTATTGTTACATACTATACTAATTTTCATGTCAATTGATGTAGTTAGTATATGTGCATGCATATTCGACAAGCATGCTAATTAATTACTATTAAAGTAAAGCATAAACCCTAATAAGTTTTGTAATTAGAATATAGGAGTTTAGACTTGAAGTGATGATTGTTTAAATCTGAAATGTATAATTAATAAATATAATAGTGTTGATTCAATTATGAGAATAATTTGGAAATGCATAACTTAAGTATATAACTTTATATAGGAGTCACTAATATAATCTCGTTGAATATTTGATTAGATTCTCATATCGTAGCCTTGCTCGAAAGCGGAAGAACTGACGAGGTCAAGCGTAGCCGATGTGAGTGGATTTTTCATAAACATATATATAAATCACATTGTCATGGTGTAGCTAGTTATCTTCTTATCCTTATGATTGATTATATGAATACATGATACGATTGTCTTTGGGGTCAAGTGATAACTGTGAGCTTTGGTTTTTCGATGGTTTTCTCATAGATTTTTTGTACTTGACTTATCGGGATTTATAAATAATGTTTATGTATATTGAGATTGTAAGATTTCATGCTTATGTGTCATAAATTATGAATGTTGGTTTCAGTTCTAAGTTCAAGAACTAGTTTGGTATATAGTATCATGATATATTTATACATTCATACACGTGTATCAGAACATGCATGGTTGCTCACTTGGAGTGAGGTGATGATGATGATAGCCTTCCATCGTGTGGGAAAGCGATGACTCTTAGGATCAAGGTGATTTACATATGGTTGACGATGTGATGCCTTATGTGGGCGAGCGACGACTCACGAGGTCAAGATGGTCATCGGTCGTGGCGGATCATGGATGTGCTCGCGGATGATGATGCGTCGTGACAATAGATATAGTTCATGCATATCATGTTTGAACTTTGTATATGATTTGCAAGTATTTTCCCATAAAACTAAACTATGAATGATATATGTTATGATGGATTTTTTGGTGATAGATTTTGGATGTATTTTCTGATGGATCTTGTTCTCTTAATTGTTTTATGATTTATGGAGCCATTATCACTCATTGAGCTCTTTTATGCTCACTTTTGTATTGTTATTATTTTTGTAGGTGAGAAGAAATAGATACTCCTTGATGATTGATGTTATATTTACCTTGCAATCTTACTAGGTACTAACAGGAGAAATAATAGGCTGTGTGTACGAGGGATTTGGAGAGGATTAGACATATTATTGTCATGTTCATAGACTTAGCCTATTTTTTTATATCATCATGCTCATTTCTTTGTTATTGTGTTCAGAGTGGTATAAACTCCCATATGGGGCATCTAGCTCTTTATTTCTATTACATACTACTCACATGAGATTATATGATTCAGTTTGATCCATTTTATCGTATGTACTCGTCGCATGGGCATATTTTTTTAGCAAAGGTCATGTCAATTTTTTTGACAAATTTCATTGTTAATTTATTTTTTTTTATCGTTGATTCTTAGAGTTTGAATTATCGAATTTGAATTTTGAATTGTAGTATCACTCCTTGTCGTGTTTCAACGTCGAGTTCAAGGCGTGACACTTAATGCGAGACTTAACGAGGTCAAAATTAGGGATGACACAAGGCTTGGGGCTATAGACCCTACCTCCTCGTCTCAACTACCTTGTATCCATCCTTGTCCATGCCTCGATCCTTGGTGCGGGTTGACTCTAAACCCCATTCTCAATACCTCGTGGGGGATACTAAATCCTCGAGGAAGCCCCCACAATGTCTCCTTAGCAGAGCCGCATAAGCCACAACCACACACACGTGAAGACTTTCATGACTACTTTTTTCGCCAAATTAGACTACTCAAGAGCGACTCTTCTGTTATTCTATATTAACAATAGATCGAATGGATACAATCAAATATATTAAAGTTTGACGACTAAAATTAATTATTCTATATTAATAATTGAGGTTCAAGGACTCACGAGGTGGGTTCGATCGCAAATGTGGATCGAGGTGACTTCATCCCCATCGTATGAAAGAAAACATTGAGATTGGGACCCTAAATGGGGCACTCCACATGCCCTGATTGCCAATGTGATGTGGGGTGGCTTCATTCTCCATCCCCCGCCCCCCATGAAGAGGAAAATTCTCAAGATCAGGAGGGCGTATGAGAAATGGTGCTACAAAGTGCAAGCATTGAGTTTTCGCTTAAATAAGTCTTAGTAGGGCCCCTCTTACATAGTTGCTTTGTCATGCTGGTGGGAGTTGTTCTTATTTTACCGAGTTGAGGGTTCGAGTCCTACGCCCTCCACCTTTATTTATTTCATTTTGCATTCTTCTTTCTTCTCGTTAGTTTCTTCTTATAAAAGATTATAAATAAAAAATATATTATCTATTGTAATTGATTTATCAATTTTTTTTCAATCCATTTCATTAATTTGTATTATTATTTGAATTATTTCAGTTCTATACTTTATTTATAGCATTTTCTTACTTTAAGTTGGAAGTCATATGTGTTCTTATTCATTCTTAGTGTTCTTTTAATATCCTAGTTTTTTTTATATTTGTGAATATACAGATGATTGTCCATTTATTTGTTAATATGTTCATCATAAATATTTTTCATTTATTATTAATTATACTTAAGACATGCAAAGTTGAAATATTTATATTTATCAATTATATAAATTGTATATAAATATTCTTTTTGCATTGATAGGGAAAACTAATTTAAGAAGAATCTCCTTGTTTAGAAATGTGAAGGGCTAAAAAAAGAAAGTTGTACAAAAAAGTGAATAACATATATAACAAAATCATATTTTTGTAGTACATATTTCAAAAGTAAATACAAATCTTCCAAACCAAGTGTTGAAATAACTTCTTTTTTTATCTTATTAGTGTAATTATATATCTCTTCTATAGAATTTTATTTGCACATAAGATTTTTTAAGGAAGCAATTAATTTAATTTGAATTGTAGAGTGAAAAAACAGATTTTTTAATAATATAATGATTTGAGTTTGAACTTGAGATTATTAACTCTATGTAACTCAAACGCAAAGAATTTTGTCACCTTAATTGCATGATCAACATACAGTAAAGTCAATATTTATTTTCTCTATATCACCAAAATTACTTACGTCAAGAACTTGGTGTAGCATATAATAACTCCAATTAAACTCATATCTCTAATAACTTCTCATATTCCATTTATACTAAACATAACGAAAAAAATATTAGAAAATCTCCAAATAACGAATTATTCATCTGATAAAAGTATGTGTAATATCTTAATCAAATAAAAAATGATGATTAAATACGTAATATAAATTTTTACTAATGCGATGCTAATATTATGAAAAATACGCTGGGGATATATGAAGATAAATTTTTTGCTTCCGTGGAATCCACGGCTTGTTTCGAATTGAACTAAAAATTCGCCGACGTATCACCTAAAAAAGGCTCCTTTTTTGTGCCTCCAAAAACCCTAAACCCTCACCGCCTTCTCCGTCTCCCTCCTCTTCTATAAGCAACCCCTCACAATTCTCCCCCTCCTCTCCCTTTCCCACCTCCCTTCTTCCTGTTCCTACTGTTGACGGCCGGCGATGTCGTCCCTCGACGGGAGCTTCACCTGCCGCGCGGCCCTCCGGCGCCTCCTCTCCCGCGTTCCCGACCTCCGCGCCGACCCCAGGCTCGAATCCCTCCTCCAGAAGGTTTTGATTTCGATCGTCCTCGCCTCCCTCCTCTTCTTCTTAATCTCTGTCTCTGTTCTTTTCTTCTTAACGCATCCGAAAGCTGATTCGTTTGAATTCAATAGGAGGACGGGGATGTGATGGTTGACGACGTCGTGGCAGCGCTCGCCGACCCGTTCCTTCACCCGAGTTATACGATTCCGGTAGTGGGATGCTTCCTCCCGCTCTGCCGCAGGATTGTTGATAGGTCGGTAGCAAAGCTCGCCTCCGTCAGGGAGGCAGATGCAGCTCTCTTGGAATCGGAGACTGGTGCAGCCACGGAGGAGGTTGGAAAGGATGATTTGAATGTAATAGATTTTTATGTTCGGAGGGGGAGGGGTTTGCGGCTACACGAGCTCGCATGCTTGGCCTTGTGCCGGGCGCTTGACTTGGTGCCCTCATTGTCAAGGTATGTATGCGCTATTGGGAAATGAGAGCTGTTTAAAAGTGTTTAGTATAAGAGAGATTGCCTATCGTATGTGGCCGGCTATTAATGCAATTTTCCTGACAAACTACTAGCTGTTAGTCACCAACTGTTTTTATTCAAACTTTTCATATATTAGCTAACTCTTTTTGGAGTTGTCACTTGCCATGCTCAATTTTGTTTATTATCAATTACTATTATAACTATTTGTAGGTGTGTCTTGAATTATTTCAAATTTGCTCCACCGCCATTTAGACGCCTTCAATTGACTACTTTTGCACAACATACAGAAAAGGTGATTTTTCATTTTCCACCGTATATATTAAGTTTGTTTATGGAATTGTCTTGTATTTTGATGGTGCTGATCCTTCTATTGACAAGAATTATCTGTGTTCTGCATTCTTCACGATAAGTATATATCAATAACATATGCTGCCTATGTTGCTTTGGCTTTCGCAATAAACTGTTTTAGAAGAAAGTCCATTGAATGTTTTCCTCTAAAAAAAAGTCCATTGAATGTTTTTCTGTAGCTTGGCCTCATTTCTGGAGATTATGGATGATTATATGCTTAGAATTTCACTTGTATTGAATGGATTGAAACAGTGCCGACATCTATGGTCTCACTTTCAATTTTTTGCTCGTTATATTTTATGCCATTTGATTGCTAAGAGCATCCTTTTCTTTCATCAATCACGTGATGAATATTGGTCACCTTTTGTCTGTATAATCTGATTGCACCAAGAGCTATTTCCCTTTTTCCTTTCTCATTTTTTATTCTTGTTCTAGGTTCTGAAGTGAACATAAAAGTGATCTTACCTGATCCTGTAATAATCACTTTTCATCTCATGTCCACTTTAGTTTGTTAATCACATATAAATCCTGCTAGGCGATCACTTCCTGGCCAAATCTACTGGTCACTGCTCTGTTCATTTGAGGCTGCTTCCTTTCTGTTCCAAATGTTTTTGACTATATATATTTCAAGATTAGTTTCACAATCTAATGTGCATCTTTTCAAGAGAATGAAGTAAGCTTGATCCGTAGAATTCACTGTCAATGTGTTAGTTCATTGATACAATGGAAGTTTATCATAGAAGAAGGTACACTGTAAGTTTCAGATAAAATGTGTTTACGAAACATTTTATTATGCCATTTTTGTAATTGGTTAGAAGGATATTGTGGATGATGAACCCTTTGGGTATCCCCATATGGATCCACCACATGTTGAATGGTGTCATGGTGGCATTATGAAGACCAAGTTAGTTTCTCTTCTCGATCAAGTCTCACCATTTTTAACTGCAAATTATCCATAGGATCCCAACAAAGGAAAACCACATGCTCCAACATTTCATACCTTGTTGAGGTAAGGGAACAAGGGAATATACACAGCTTTTATTCTGCTTTGCAGATAAGCTGTAGCTGTAACCTGTGATCAATTGTTCACCCAAGTAGCAGAGCCTTTGTTTCTTTTATGGTTATTTTCATAGTTGTTTCAGCAGCGCATTCAGGAACCTTCTTCATTTATACTGGTGCATTACATAGTGGAAATTAACTTGTTTTCATGTTAGAGGCTGTCGTATTATGGCATGAATCATGGCTCTGAGTTCTTTGAAGCAACTTCTTCTATGGATGTCAGAATTTGCAAAGTCTCTATCTCAATCATTTAATACTTGAACCATCTTTTGAGCTTCTTCTTGATCATTTTCCTGTAGGCGCCACATGATCTGTCTGGTATTATAAACAATTATCCTTCTCGATTTGAAGTCTGGATTTATGTCTCAGTAGTCATCCTTTCCCTCTTAAAAAGAAGTCTTGATCTATATGCTTGCATTATCTTTTTTTTTTTGAGAGATAAAAGGATGGGTACACAGTTTGGTAGTCATCCGTTTGAATTAAAGTAAGGATGTAAATGTACAAGTATGTGTGGAAGAGCGGTTTCAGAAGAAGGCTTTCCTATATGCTTGCATTATCAGAAGATTTATTATGTAATATCTACGAGGTTTCTAAATGATCTAATTATTTTACAGATTTGCTTGTCTCATCATTGACTATACCACTTGATAGTTTCTGTTTCCCTTCTTTATGATGTACTTTCATCTTATCTTATTTCCCTTTCACCTTTTGATATAAATCATTGCAGGATGTGATCCAACTGGTTGACGCAATTCGTATCTCTTACCGTCTCCTTATTATGGATCACAATGTGTATACTGAACTATGGAACTGGTCATGCTTTTTACATCTCCCTACATTGTTGACAGATGTGTTGGATATTAGATGGTATGCGACTCGGATTTTATCTCGTGTTTTTAAGGCCAGTGATAGGGCTGTCAATAGTTTTGTCCTTGCGGAAGATGAAGCTTTTGCTTGCTTTCTCCGGTTAGTTCAAATTGTATTTTTTTGGACTTTGCATAATATACTTGTGGAATTGCTATCATTTGCTGATGTTTATGTGTTTCTGTCATATTCGCAGGCATGAGGAATTTTGTGAAGACACTTCTTTAGAAAAACTTGGTAGTTACTTTCAAGCAAATGAAGCTTCACAAGAAAACTATATCGATGGAAATGTTAATTTTTGTTCTTTTCTTGAGTTGGATAGCAATAACCTGGTTTCACCAGATACGTATGATGATTCTGCGGGGCAGTATTGCAGGAATAAGGTGTCAAGGTATGGAGCTATCAATTTTTTTACGCATTGCACTTTTCGGTTTTGTAGATACAAATTTGTGGGTTCTTTCTAACGCTTATCCTTAACTCATGTTTTTTAGTGGCAGTTCTATTGATGACCAATTTACCCTATCCTCTACAATAAAAAAGAGTTTTGAGATGGTTGTTATGGCTGTAAGGCAAAAGTGGCCTGTACTCATTTATGGCCCTGCTGGTTCTGGAAAAAGTGCTCTTATATATAGATGCGCAAAAATATTTAACAATCAAGGTATGCAACAAAGTTTTTCTTGCAACTGTTCATAAAAATTGTCTGTTTAACTCTTAAGGAGTGGGGAATGACCATATCTCTATGCGGGTCTTGCCTTAATTTGTATAAATACATACAGATCAATGATGGACCCATGTCATCATGCTAAAGGTTGGAGATCCCAATTTACGGATCGGGGAATGACCATATCTCTATGCGGGTCTTGCCTTAATTTGTATAAATACATACAGATCAATGATGGACCCATGTCATCATG
>LTAE01011570.1:0-15045 GCA_001647135.1 Pontederia paniculata | reverse complement strand
CATCATCAGTACCTATTAAAGATCAGAGTGACCTGAAGAATTGAATTCGCAGGGGAAAACCTATGAGTTGTGACACTCAGTATATAAAGATCATATAGAAGAAATTAATAATCAGGGTCAGTAAGCAAGTAAATCAAACCTTTCCTTTTTAAAACATTAATAATGTGAGGCTTCATCACTTAACAATTCTTTCATTAATTCTTTTTCAGTAATAGTGACATGATCATCTGTATAGTTCATCAATACTTCTTTTCATTTGTCCTGGTAGCATCTTTTAATTTAGTCAATAATGAACATTTGCCAGGATATGAAGATTCCAGCAATCATTCGTCATAATGGCTAGCTAGGCCATGGGGTCAACCCTAGGCCCATCAATAAGTCTTCATCAGTAACAGTAACAATAGCAGTAGGAATAAATCCCTCAGTCTGTGGGGGCCTTCCTCTTCATGTTACAGATTCAAACACAATCATTAATGGTTTTTAATTCTTCATTATCTATTATACTAAGTGCACATGAGAGAAATACTAGCTCTACCTCAAACAATCTCACTCACTCAATCAAACATCACATCATCCATCACGGGACATGACCCGCATCAGGTGTGACATGGCCCGTGTTGTTCCCGGGTTAAGCGTTTTCAGCCCACGCATTCTTACCGCGTCTTCTAGACTAGTCTACACGGACCGAGTAGAGAAAACACGGACCGTTTTCTAAACCGTTCTTATCAGATTCATTATTTTATTCGGGAAACAGACATTGCACACGCAGGAGAGGGACACGGCCGTTTCAGGGTGGTATTAGGGTTCCGAGAATGCGATGCATCAGGTGTGATGCAGCGCCTTTTTCAGAGGACACAGATCGTATTCAGCAACACGGTCTGCTTTAGTTAATTTATCCGACGCATCTCCCACTAGCACCGTGATGCAGACCATGTTACGTGTCCGGTTATATCTCATTAAAATATTAACTAGATCTGAAGAACTTTGACATATCATTAATCTTTCGAAAATATTCATTAATCATCATTTAAACCCTAACAATTAATCCTTCTTAATGATCCTAATTACATACCTCGAAGGATGAGAGAGAAATAGAAGAAGAGAGGAGAGAGGAGTAGTAAGTTATTAAGTCACTTTGTTGACGTGGATGCCACATGGACATATAATAATTTTTGTTTTTTTAAAAATAAATATGTCTATAACATTATATATATGTATTGTATAAAAGATAAAGAGAGAGAAAGTACCCTCTCTCTCTCTCTCTGAGCATCAGTCGGCTGGTGCCCCATCCCCCTCCACTGATAGTGGCTGATCTCTCTCCATCGGCGGTGGTTGCCCCTTCTCTCTCTCTCTCTCTCTCTCTCTCTCTCTCTCTNTCTCTCTCTCTCTCTCTCTCTCTCTCTCTCTCTCATCTTGGAAGAGGGGGAAGTGGAGCAGCAGTCTGCCAGTGCCCCATCCCACTCCACCGGCAATGGCTACCCTCTCTCTCCACAAGTGGTGGCTACCCCTTTCCCTCTCTCTCCACGAGTAATGGCTGCCTCTCTCTCTCCCCATCAGCAGTGGCTGCCCTCTCTCTCTCTCTCTCTATCTCTCGTGTCCTCCTCATCGTTGAACTCTCCTTCGAAACCTGCAAAATTAAGGCTAGGAACCGAGAGAAGAGAGGCGGCACCTTGATCAAAGGGGACGACGAAGGAGGAGGACGATGGCGAGCGTCGCGATGACGGCCATAGTGATGGTGGGCCACTATGGGGCTTCGCCAAGCGACGGGTCCTAGTGGACCGGTGGGGATCTGGTCCGCGAAGCCTCGGTGGCATCCATCGACGGGCGACTGGTGGTGAACTTTTTTTATTTTTAACATAATATTTATATTGTATATAATGTTATATATATATTTATTTTAAGAAAATTAAATATTATTATACGTCCACATGGTATTCATGTCAGCCAAGTGATTTGATAACTTGCTATTACCGATTAGAAGGACTATTTTATTACAAAATATAACTTCGAGGATAATTTTTTTATAAACTAAAATTGATGAATTAATATGGGATTGAGAGAAAGCTAAAGGACCAACAATAAAAAAAATACTCATGACTAACTATAGAATGACAGTTCACTAACAAATAACTTGCGATCCAATGACTGTTGGCAAATCAACTTTGGAGAGTCATATCTTGAAGATTGACCTTGGTCTCAACATTAGACATATTTTCAGGGAGAGATAGTATAAGTTGAGAACATTGTATTCTTTGCAAAATCTTTGTCAAGGGAATGGGTGGACAGATGACTGTGTGTTGATTCAAGTGAACATGTATCATTCCGATCATGTAACAAGTGATAGTAAAGAAGATCGTAAAGGATGCAAACCGTAAGATCCCGTTTGGTTGGGAAATAAGATCATGATTAAGATTTGAACCAAGCTTTATTTTTATTCGGTGGGGTCCAACGCATTAATTGTAGAGAGAATAAAAAATAGAGAGTAAATTATTCTGTCTCTTCCTTGAATTAGCCTTGTTCCTAGTGGATTAAGGCAATGAGATTATCTATTGGATTAAAAAATTTAATTTCAGCTACAGTAAAGATCTAATCAAACGGGGCCTAAAAGATTACTGCTGAATTGGTTGTAGTACATGTTTATTTGAGTTTGTTGACAAATACCATATAATTATCGTTTGAAACTTAATGTGCTGACAGCATCTCATTAGACTTGAAAAACTGACATCACAGTTCACATGTTCAAATTGTCAGGTTGTTGTTATTGCACAAAACATTATTTTTTTGTCTGAAACATAGAGAATATTAGTTTTTATTATCGAAGACATTATTTATTTTCTTAAACATACAAGATATTGCAAGTTTCATCATGCTAATCAACATCAGCGGGGGGTATTATGGTCCTTTTGCCAAAGTCAAAGAGGGCTACACAACCTATCTTATTATACTTACAAGCAAGAAAAATTGCATTTTGCATCTGGCTAGAGAGTTGTTGACTCTGATTCATAACCATTCATGCTGGAAGAAAACATCACAGACAAACACTTAGTTGGATGCATTTTTCTATGAAAGCATTTGTTGGATGCAACTTTATGGGCGTTCATTTTTTGCACATTTGATATGTGGGACAGAAAGATCGAGTGAGTACATGCTGATTTTCTTCAGAGTGGTCGGAAAATATGTCGCCGGCCCTGACCCGACCCTATCCACGCCTGGAGTCCCATGACGATGAAATTAAATTCTCTGTTATCGTCCCCATGGATCTCCACGATTATATGATTTCTCGAGATTCAACAAAACAATAATTTTTTAACAAAAAGATATGATAAAATTATAAATAAATAATATTTATAAAAATATCATTATTTACAAATATATATATATATATTTACATATTATAATATGCATTTAAGAGTAAATATTGTTAAATACTATATAAATGATATTAATATAATTAATTTCAAAATATTTTAGGGGGCAATAATCTTTGCTCCGATCATCGAACCGATGTGCCCCCATTTCTATTCCCTCTGAAAAAAATACTCCGAAGTTAGGACCTCGATCAAAATTTTCTCGCAGAGTTTTCCAAATTTTGAGGAATTCTATCATTCCTAAAATTGCAGCTTGCACTTCTGTATTAAAGAAAAAAAAAGTTTTCCCCCTCTTTCGTCAATCTGAAATTTACCTTGCCACTATAAAATTTGAATGACTGTGTTTTTTTCAATTCATGAGTTGTGAAATGCATTATTAGAAAAAGTGGCAGCCTCTGCCTAGACAGTCTCCATAGCAGTTCCACCAACAAAGAGTAAATGCATCTAGAATCACAAGGTCTAAGATTTGCTGTGAAGTTGACAAGAGATGGTGATATTTTATGAAAGATGATATACTAAATATCTCTCTCTCACACACACACACAATGTTTTAATTGGGAGACTTTATTTTTAATTGGAAGACTTTGATGTAACGTGAGGTTACAGAATTATGCAAAATAAGAGCATCCTCCTACAGCTTGTTCCATACTCTGATGTTGTGATCTGTCAAGAGGCTGCATATTAGAAGCTTCCTCTAACAGCATTGCGTCCACTGAGAAGAAAACAGATAGGAAAAAGAGTTTAAATATGTTAGATTTCATCCCTAATTCTTTCAACTTTTAAGACTAAGATTATGTAGTTTAATATTTTATGAGACATCATTGCAAACTTACAGATAATAATAGTTACTAGATTGGGTTTATTTGATATAATCAACCATTTGAAAGAATACCTTTGAGTTTCTTTAATATTTTTTAATATATTTTTTTGATTTCCGAAACTTTTGCCCAAATTAGTATATGCTGCCCAAGATTGTACGCGTGGGTGGACTCTCAATAAAAATATTTCATAGAGCTCAAACTCAAGATTTGATGAAAAATTATTTATCACTTTATCTTAATTTTTATTGAAACTTTTTTTGAATCTATTTGATTAGTAACATGACAGGGCATGAACTTGGCATATATGCTTCATAAACAATACATAATCCACCTCATATCTCATTTATTTTTGCAAACCAACACGTTGCATCAGTTAATTTTGCGGAGATAGGTTAATATAGTAATTAAATATTGGCTATATCATTGTAATTAGTGTATTTTAATCATCAGATTTTGTCTGCCGACTACGATAGCTATTTCTTTTATTTAGTCTGATGTATTCTCTCTTCCTTCAACTGTAACAAATTACACATTAAGGCCGGAATAAAAGTTAAAAGAATAACCTTAGAATATATTCACTTTGTAACACCTAGTGGATCACCAGTAAACATATTCTAATTATAATTATATTTCAGAGTTTTTAAGAATAGACTTAATCTAATATTTTGAAATATATATAGCGATTTTATGAATTTCGAGATAATTTTAAAAAAATTGAGATATTTATTAAATTAATCTTATTTCAAAAAATATTTGACAAAATTTTAGAAATAACTCTGTATTCTCCTCTCTATTTTCAGTTCAAACAATCTCTAAAAATATGATCAATCTAACATTTATAAAACTTGATTTTCTCTTCACACTTCTTATCATCCATGCATGAGCACTCCATTTGTTCTAATTTAATAATAATGCTCAAACGTAATTGAGGTTTGTGTTGAAGTGTGAACATCGAAGTTACCGTTCACTGTGCCATCACCGATCGATCGCAATCGCTAGATAAGAACATCCGCTGATCGTGCGAATAGATGCTAGCAATGCCTATGCAACACCAAATGTACCACTTCTGATCGGACCATTATAGAAGTATAAGAAAATTGAGTGATTGTGCTTAATGATCGAAAATTGACGAGACGAATAATAGCGAGCACTCGACCACTATAAAAATAATTGGACGAGTTACAAAAGCCCCATTTGAATGTTCGAAAGCCACTCCTCTCTCCCTTGTTCGGTTTGAAGTTTGAACTTGGAAGCGTCACAAAATTTTGGTCGCATTTGGTGCCCCCACAGCAAAATTATTTCTAGTTGTTGCTGTCGGTTGCGAGAGTCGAGTCGGAATGGGTGCAAATTTCCAAATTGGCACGTGAAACGAAAACAGAAACGAAGGTATGGGCTGCTCTACTCCTTTCAACACCTCCGCACCGGATGATTCGCATCCAACCAACGGCCTTCGTGCAGCAACCATCCGATTGCCCACATTGCGACCGTCCAAAAAGCATAAAAAAAAGCAGAAAAGAAAAAAAATGTTTAAAAAAATTAAAAGAGGCCTCCAACCTCAATGGCCTTCCCGTTTCCACGTTTTTTATTGCTGGATCATTCAGAAAAATAAACAGTATAATGCAAGGCAATAATTCCCTTTTGATGAGTAAACTGATATAATTTGAATCGAAAAAAATGGGGAATATTGATTTTTCTTATCATAAATGAGGTGAAGGTCTATTATGAGATAATTAAATCGTAGAATTGGAAATTGTTAATTCTTAAAAATATTTATATCAGGGGCCCACGTTGAATGGTATAAGAAATATAATAAGGTGCAGTGCATGCACACGGAATCGAGTTTATAATATTCGCGTAACTTTTACTTTTCACTGATAATAATTGAAATTAAAAGTTTTGAATCGACTTCCAAATATTTAGAGGAAAAAGTATGTATGAACTTTCCCTTGTAATAATAGAATATTCATCTTAAATATATATGCACGCAAAATTAAAAAAAAAATTTAAGCACCCACAATAAATTTGTGTCTGCCCAATATTTTATAAAATGGATGCCAATTGGTCCTTGATCTGATTATTAACAAGTAGTAAAGAATGAAATATCGCGCATGTATATATTTTTTATCTTAATAACTATCAATTATTATGAACAGTTTAAAAAGATTGAAATTAAAAAAAAAACCAACCCTTTATTCACAATTTTATAAAAAGGTCATGAGAAATAAAATGATATATTAAACATGCTTCATGCCCTCGCAGTTTTTTTTTATTTTGAATTTTTAATACTGCCACCTACTCATTTATTTTATTTATTTATTTTCGGTTGGATCAATTTTTATAATTCTAAATTTACGCTTTCGAGCATCAAAAGTACATAATTGAAAAAAAAATAAATAATAACGTAATGAATCGACAACGCACCAGAAAGCGAAGTCCAATTTGACAATTCGTTTAGATGCATCTCCAGCGTAACCAATATTAACCTGCACCCACGCAATCGTTCCATCGCGGTCGCTTATTCCTTTGACCCCGTCAACTTAAGCCGCCGGTGTCCATTTAGTTCACTCATGTTCCTCGGAGCAACGCACCTCGTGTCCGCATAAACTTTGTCAAAGGCCGTGTACCCATCACACGGTGAACCGCATAATACGCACGATCCCCCCTCACGATTCCAGCCCTTGCACCAGATTCTAAATTTGGCGGCGGATTCGCCATGTCGCATAGGAAAACATTATGCGCGCGTCAAAGGAAGCGGGCGGTCATTATTTGGAAATTAAAAAAATATAATAAAAAAATGAAAGGGCACCATTTATAACCTCCGGCCGCTCTGAGCCAATCGCTTCCTCTTCTTTTGCTTTGTTCCACTTCTGAGGCCGAAGCCGGAGGCGGAGTGGCGAGTGCGACTCCCAAGGTATAAACCCTAATCTCTCTTTTTTCCCTCTCTTCCGCCCTATTCGTTCGTCGATTGTTCTCTGTTTGATCTCTCTGGTTTGATGTTGATGTCATTGTGACATTTTTTCCCTTTTCTTGTGCCATTTTTTGTTGTTTTTTTCGTTGAAAGCTTCCCAAGTAGTGGTTTATAGTCGTTGTTTTGAGAGATCGGTTCGCATCTCTTCGTTCTTTTAGATCCGCTTGTTTATTTGTGCATATTTTTATTTGATTTTTTTTCCGAGAGTTGGATCTAAGGAACGTTGGTTCGATTTGCTTAATTTCGTCCTGTGATTCATAGATCTGTTGTCCGTGAGGAGTTTGAATGCCATCTACGTCTCTTGCATTCGTAGATCGGCTTGATTAAGTTTTTGATGTGCGGTCTCTAATCTACTGTATCATTTTGGGGGATTTTGTGGAGTAGTCAACTATAGGAAGGATCTGTGATATGCATATCTTCATTTTGTGTGATATATTTGCCGATAGGCTGCTGGAAGACTATTTGTATGAGAAGCGTTGGAGATTCTGTTAGTTTTTTTTTATTTTCGCTATAACGTATTCAGAAATACATGATATATCAATAAATTTGGTGGCTTGTCTTTATGGTTAGACACATTTTACAAAGTCCTATTTTTGAAAGGTGGCCTAAAAATGATCTTTTTAGCTGCTGTATTTACTAACGTGTTCGTTAGAACATGTCGATTGGGTTGTGACTGATATGTGCATGTGCGAGGACATTTTTGTTCCAAAAGTGGTCTAGTAATGGTTTTTCTAGGTACTCTGTTTACACGTGCCTTATTTAAATTATGTTGTTTCAGTGGACATGTTTTTTGAGGAGCGATTCAGTGAACATGCTGATTGTGTTGTAGCTATGATATGCATTATTAATGTTATATTTCTAGTATCAGCCTATCATGTTTTTAGCTTATCAATAATAGTGGATTTCTATATTCATTGATACATGTTACTGACCATGCAATGTTTGAGAATTTGATCATGGATGTTCACCTTTTGGCAAAAATGCTAGTTTTTTATTATCTTTGTGACATCCTTGATTACTTAATAAATTTGATAAGAGTAACTTTCATTTGTTCTCACTGGTTTAAAAATGGTACTTCTATTTTGCAGATCTATTTTGCTTGGAGTCATGGCAGATCAGGTCAACCACCCTACAATTGTCCAGAAGGTTGCAGGCCAGCTGCACCTCAGATCTAGCATTTCTGATTTGCAGGCCAGGAAACACGGCCTATACAATCCCTCTTTGTACCAGAGGAGCTTTACTACTGGAAGCTACCTTAATGCGGGTCTTGAGAAGCCAGCTATGCAGGTTTACAGTGGTAGCTGTAACGTTCCTGTGATGCCGTCTGTTTCACCTGTTTTTGCACATGCACCTGCTGAGAAGGGTTTCACCAGCTTTGCTATTGATTTCCTTATGGGTGGAGTTTCTGCTGCTGTTTCAAAGACTGCAGCTGCTCCCATTGAACGTGTCAAACTGTTGATCCAGAACCAGGATGAGATGATCAAGACTGGTCGTCTCTCCGAGCCTTACAAAGGTATTACAGATTGTTTTGCACGGACCATGAAAGATGAGGGTGTTGTGGCATTATGGAGAGGCAACACAGCTAATGTTATCCGTTATTTCCCCACTCAGGTGAGTTTTCTTCATATTAATATCATTTTTTTCCCAGGCAACAAATTTAAGTTTTTTTCCTTCTATGTAGCACTTCCATTCCCTTGCCTCAGCTTATGTGATTCTTCATCCCAAAAAGCACTTGGGATATAATGTTTAATCAGCCTTTTGGTCATGTGTATTTATAAGTTTATTACTCTAGTCTTTTGATCTAAGTCTCAGTTTCTCTTATTTCTTGATTCTTTTACAATTGAAGCTTGTGACTCATGTTAGTAGGAAATTAGTAGTATACACACATGATGAAAAATTGCGCTGTATTGAACCCATCCAACTTTCCGTTTCTCATGGTTTTTTTATCAATAGAACATGTGGCCTGTTTGGTAAGAAATTCTCAGCTTATGTACATTATGAAATGGTGCATACTTGTTGATAATTTCAACTGTCCTTTAATTGTGTTTAGACGTCTTATTCATATGTAAATGCTCTTGAAGAACCAGTTTGTTGCAAGAAGAATCATTATGAATATAAGATTAATTCATTTTCACTAGTTTTGTAAATATCATCCCATCTTCTCAACATTAATCTTATTTACCGCTCAAAATTTTCTGGGTATGTTTATTGCTTGTATGAGGTTGAATGTTAATTTTTTAGTTGTGTATCTTTTCAAAAAAAAAAAATAGTAGTGTAATGCCTTGTACTTCATTTACAGGTACTTTGTTATTATTGTCTTTGTTTGTTTTGTTTTAAATGATGCAATTATGATTTAGTCCTTTAGATATGAATGGCTATTTTTCTGTTATAATTATTACTGTTTTTAATGAATTAGTCATGTATTCGTTGATTTGTCATTGAGCAATAGTGCCATTTTGGCATGTTTATATTACTTGTAGGTCTTTTCTCTAAGTTATTCCTTATTTTATTCATTTTTTATGCTTGGCAGGCCCTGAACTTTGCCTTTAAGGACTACTTTAAGAGGCTCTTCAACTTCAAGAAAGACAGAGATGGATACTGGAAGTGGTTTGCAGGAAATCTTGCTTCTGGTGGTGCTGCTGGTGCCTCTTCTTTACTTTTTGTCTACTCTTTGGATTATGCTCGTACGCGATTGGCCAATGATGCAAAAGCAGCAAAGAAGGGAGGTGAAAGACAGTTCAATGGTCTTGTTGATGTCTATAGGAAGACTTTGGCTTCTGATGGCGTAGCTGGACTTTACAGAGGATTTAACATTTCTTGCGTTGGTATTATTGTGTACCGTGGTTTGTACTTTGGAATGTATGATTCCTTGAAGCCAGTGGTTCTTACTGGAGATCTCCAGGTACAAAACTGAAGCAATCCTCTTATTCCAATTCAAATTAAGATCCTAACAAAATACCACAGCTTGTATTTTGTAGATGATAGGTGCTAACACAAAGCAATTTGTTATTTGAAATCATTGCAGGATAGTTTCTTTGCTAGCTTTGCGTTGGGTTGGTTGATTACTAATGGTGCTGGATTGGCATCTTATCCTATTGATACCGTTAGAAGAAGAATGATGATGACCTCAGGTGAAGCTGTGAAGTACAAGAGTTCTTTGGATGCTTTCCAACAGATCTTGAAAAATGAAGGTGCCAAGTCACTTTTCAAGGGTGCTGGTGCTAATATCCTCCGTGCAATTGCTGGTGCTGGTGTCCTTGCTGGTTATGACAAGCTCCAGCTGATCGTCTTCGGAAAGAAATACGGCTCGGGCGGTGCCTAAGCATGTGGCACTGGCTTTTTCTTAGATTGTGATGAAAACAAAAACCTTTTTTATCTTTAGAGTTTCCAAATGCTCCGTTTTCAAGGGAAGTTTCTGAGCTAAAATAATTTTATCAAGGGAGTTTTCCCTAAATTTTTGGATGGATGAGTTTCTTTCTCCATTCCCTGGATTATTGTTTATTTAGTTAGGGGTCATATTATTATGAGTTTCATGTTACAACAGCAGAATGTTGTTGCTTCACTGGCTCAACCTTTTTCTGTTAATCTGTTATTTGATGAAGTATTTGTTATATCTTGTCATTGTTAATCATATTTTCCTTTAATCGTTTCAAGTTACTGTCACTTGTTTTTTTGCAATAACTGAAAACTAAGAGCATTAAGCACATTTCTTCTTAATGCATGACCGGTGCTTCACACTCATCCAAACTGTAGGCAGTGGAGAGTCCACATCTGAACTCAGCCAACATTAAGCACATTTGTTGATAGGAGAGACCACATGAGTTCCCAAAAGTCAGCACTAATTGCATTACCTTGTGAAAAGCCGCGCATTTTGGTCGTGTGACAAAACTTGCAGCCCCACCCAATACGTTTTTGCTCTGCCCAAGAACATTAGATTCAAAAAATGATACCAAACGGGCCCCTAGGGTCTCTGAAAGATGGCTGTGGGATATGTCCTGAGTAGTGGGAATTCCGCCCACACTCTTCTTTGGAGCTAACGAAGACCCTCTCCTTGACTATAGTGAATGTAGTGTACTTTGGATTGAAAAGAAAATAATTCCGCGCAGTAGAATGTTGTAAGAGGAGGATATTATGTTTGTTTTCATGGGGTTTGTGAAAAATGCGTTCATGAATCAACCCATTGGATTGTGTAGTAGGTAAATGGAATTAAACCTAATTTGAATGGTTGACTGTGATTTACTGGATAGCGAAAAAATAAATTATTAGGTGTAAGCCCATGGGGGTAACCATCCCCCAAAAGAAAAAGTATGCACCATGGGGTGGGCGGCCTACGCTGATTAACCATTGATTCAAAGTTTCAAACCCATTGATCATCCTTAAAACTTGTATGTTGGTGAATAGACAAAATTTTGCATGACTAGATGAAAACCAACCAGTCATGTAATAGACAAACATTAGTTATTATTCACCATCAGATCAGCAAGAGACATGAAGTGGAATGGAACATTCACATTTAAGAAAATAGACATAAAATTTAGAGAAATGAAAAAAATAATTCGCGGACATGTCTCTTCTTGTTTACTATAGTAAATGAAATATTATAATTTTATATAATTCATTTTATATAATTCATTTTATATAATTCATTATATTATATTATATTTATATAAGATTTGAAAAGTAAATATGTAACACTCATGATGTATCTAAGAAATTATTCGCTTTGAGTTCATGGCGTGCACGAATTTAAATTGTGTTTTGAATGGTGAAGGAGGATGCTATTGTCAATGCAGGATTAATCCTTGACCTTTGCCTTAGGTTCTTATATTTTATTTTGGACCCATGACCCGCACGAATTTAAAATGCGTCTTAAACGGTGCTACATATAAGCTCATGATCACACCGTATTTTGTACATGTAGGACTAATCCTTGGTCTTTGCCTTGAGTCGTTACATTTTTTTCTCTTTGAGGGTTCAATGTCCTCGTTGAATCGTCTCACATGGTTCAAGTGAGCACGCGAGGTTGACTCTGATATTTTCTGCAACACCTCCGAACCATTCAAGAAATTATTCGCTTTAGGTTCATGACTTGCACGAATTTCAAACGCGTCTTGAATGATGAAGGAGAACGCCACATATAAACTCATGATCATCTTCGTAGTTTGTCCATGTAGGACTAACCCCTTGACCTTTGCCTTGAGTCCTTACAAAATATAAATAAGATTACCATAAGAAGCCACTTAAAAGCCTTATCTAAATTATGTTTTTCCATAAGAAATATTTTTAAGTAGATATTTCAAATTATCTACACATTAAAATAAGTAAATAAATAATGTAGCTAACAAGATCATTTAAAATTTAGATTGTTAGTAACATACATACATACATACATACATACATACATACATGCATACATACATAAACCTACCAAATTCCCTTTCTTCTCTTTCATCTTCCATCTTCTTGCATAAAGAACAACTCCCCCACAAAAATCTATGGTTACTCTCATGATTTGCTTCTTCTCCTCTTATTGGGCGATTTTGCTTCTTTCTCTCGGAAGATTTTGCTTTTCTCTGGGAATCTCATTGCGTTTGGCTAAAGAAATCAATTTTTTTTCTTCACCTTTTCTTTTTTTTGTAGTTTTAAACTTTACATCTAAGAGTATATTTTGTTCTCACAGATCTGGAAGTTTACTTCACACATACATATATATATANTATATATATATATATATATTGTTGTGACAATATCTTTCTTTGATTTCTCTCTAGTGCTTGGATTTAGTTCTCCCAAATTCTACTCTCTTGCTTTACATGAGAATTGTCTTAGATGTTGTTACTTCTTCAAGTTTGATTATTTGGATCTTTTTCAATCTCTTGGCTCCTTGTATTTTTTTCCAAAATTTTCTGGCTCAATTAATTCTGACATTGTTGGCATTCGTTTTTTGCGTTAACTTTTTTTCATATTCATTTAGTTAGCATTTGACATAATAAATCAGAAGTAGTATCATATTTAAAATCTTGCTCTCCTATTTCACATAAGGAGTATTTAGGATAAATCAACAATAAGATTTAACTGATGCATGATTTAAATGAAAACCCTTTTCTTTTATGATTTACTGCTAGTTACTGGTAATTATATGATTATGGGGATCCTGTCATGTTACTTATTATACTAGTTTAATTAGCTGTAGTACAACCTATGGACATGTTTTAGTCATGGCAATATGGATTTTTTAATTTCTAATTTAATTGATGCATGATTTGAATAATATTTAAGATTTAACAAATCAAGAATTTAATGATAATATGATTCATATTTAAACCAATTATATAAACAATGATGACAAGACAAAGGTACATATCAATTTTTTTCTACTTACATTTCTTGATATCACATGTATCTTATTAGGGATTAATGTAGGTGCTTCCTACTTTCTCCACCATCAGATTTCAGATCAAGAGTAGATGAAGAAAGCGCTCAAACCGGAGGAGAAAGATAGTTCAATCTAATTGAACTAGTTGGTTTACTCTCGAACTTTTACTTTCTCTCTCCTTGGGAAAAAAAATCTAGGGCACGATTCTTTTTTCCTTCTCCTCAAGCGACGCCGCCACACTGTGGCCCTGAAGAAAGATCGATCTCCTCCGACACATAGAGACTCACTGCTCCCCTATTGTTGTATCATCGTCGAAGGCTCGTCATCAAATCTGAACTGCAACTCACCCTTCCCTATTGTTGTCTCGTCGCCCCTCTTCTTGGAGACGCTACCTCCGGTGCCTGGAGACTCACCTCTTCGCTGCGACTCACTTGCTTCACCTCCGACTAAGGCCTTGTTCACCTTATCTCCCTCTCACTATCCTAGTGAGCTTTTGTCCTCCTCCCGTTGACCTTCTCTCTCCTTAAGGATTTTAGAGCATGATTGTTCTTTCTCAAGTAGGGCAAGATCGCCTTCCCTTTTTTGCCTCGTCTAACGCCTCTTCGCTACGAAATCACCTCCTCACTGCGAAAACTAGAGAGAATAATTGGAGATGGACTAGTTTGTTTGCAAACAATTTAGAAGAGTTGTGTTTTAGAGTGGGAAGCAATTTTCTTCTTTGGTGAATTTGCTGCTTCATTGTTTTTTTTGTGAAAATATTTGTTTTCCTTAAGTTTTCAGTTTTCCATGATTGTTTCTCTTTTTGTTATAAATCAACACCACATTAGATTATTCATATTGCAGTTAAAATGCAAGTAACTGAAACTCCAGATGTATTGTTCAACCTTTTGATGTCTTATTTTTCTGCTTTTATGAACGGATTAAGCAAGATTCGGAGTACTTGATGTTGCTAAATTATTGATATTGGAGTGATTTAGGGGTTTTGCAATTTGTAAAGCTTAAAGTGGGAGGTTTTTAGGGTGATGAAAATATAATGACTTTGTTATTTATGGGTTTAGATGGTTGAATTAACATTTCCCATAGATTCATAAATTACCAATAAAACACCATGGTGAGAATGATCTCAATATGGCACATACCTAAGGGACTATTCACCCGACAACTTCGTTCAAAAGGCCAAGTTGTGATTCTTTTGCGAGTTAACTAAGCTTTCATGTATTGATGAATATCGAAAACATTGTTAAGAGAAGATTAATTAATACTACTTTTGTCTTCTAGAATATTGTGAGCCTATTTGGTTACCGAAGAATAAATAGTGAAACATAAATTACTTTGTTGTAGCATTTGATGTCATATTGATTAGTGTTTGTTTTTGCATATATTGCACTTATGTTGAGTTACATTATTCTCTCAGAGTTTGTGAATACAAAATGACATTGCCTCAATATTTTTGCAAGAAATAAGTTGTCATAAGAACTGTAGGATCTGGTATGGCACCAAGAGGGGGGGGGG
>LTAE01011569.1:0-15047 GCA_001647135.1 Pontederia paniculata | reverse complement strand
TGTGTGCTGGAGTTGACGACGACCTTGGTGCCGAGAGGGATGGTTCGTTCAGGAGCGGAGGCCGGAGGAGCAGGCGGCGTAGTGCCGCAAGAGTGTTGAGGCAGGAGGGAGCGCAAGGAGGAGGAGCAGGGGCGGACGGCTTCTAGACGGCAACATTAGGGAAAAAATAATTAGGTTAGTTAGCGCAAAAAAAAACAGAACAAAACCAGAAAAAATTAAAACCGTTGAGATAGGGAGCCACATATCGTGCGCTCCCTATTTTAAGTCAGCAGGGCACCCACATTAAGTCCATATTTTATTACAAAATAATAGTGTTCAACATTATCTTCTAATTTTTTTAATTATTTTACGAATGGTTGATAATATAAACTCATATTTTTAATTCAATAATTTTGAAGGATATTTTAGTATTTTTTATTTTATAATTTAAATTATAATTTGTATTTTTGTTATTTACTAAATGTTATATATAATATTATCGATAATTTATAAAGTGATAATCTATTTTAATGATGATCTAAATTACTGATTAATAAAAATTGAGAAAGGAATGCCATCTAATGGTGCCATATATAGTAAAGTGCTTCTGCTCTGTCTAAATTTTTGCTCTCGACATCATCTGAATAGAGAAGATCTCCATCCTCTTGTCTGAGTTCAGAATCACGTCAAGAATCTGATCAATTTGCTCTGGATATCTGCTCAATTCGTTCAGAACTTTCGATCGATTGAGTGCTGCTTCATTTTGTGAAATGCGTGTAGCAGAAATAATGCATTTCTGAGCCGTCGAATTTTGACAGTGAAATCCAACTGCTTATTTAATAAATCTTATTTCCGGTTGGTTCGGAAGTTACACGTGTCAGGGCGCATTTGCATTTGTTGGATAACAAAATAGATTATATATGAAATCAAATCTAGAGTATAAGTCCATTTAAATGTAAAATATTTAAAATTAATGGAGATGAATTTTCGGAAAGTGTATATGTGAAATCCATGTGGATAAAAGATTGTCCCACACCTTCACCCCAATAGCGAAACTGATACAAGACCGTGAATCCCCTTGTAATAACAAAACAAGAACAGTTTTGCTTTAGACTTTAGCTACTGTTTCTGATCATTGATATTTGCATGAAGACCTTGCTCTTAGACACTTCTATAGATACAACACCAGTCCAGGGCATAAGACCAAAATAGATTAGGCCAAATAATATGTGGATATGAACAAACTAACAGGTGCTTTATTAATAACTGATATATGTCAAATAGACAAGTTGTGATCTATGAAAATATATGCAACAAGTTTGCTACTTGCTAGACACTCGTAAATCAATCAATCATGCATAATTGATATATTGAGCATTATGCCCATTAAATATCCCCAACAACAATTTAGAAAGGGGCATGTAAAAACTTAGCATAATCAATAAAAGTCAAGATAATAAAGAAGGGAACTGTTTTGATTTAGTAATACACCAAAAACTCTTGCCAGAAATGGGCTTTGGAGTTTTAGTTCATATCTAGAAAATCAAATTAAAGTCGAGATAAAGTAATCTGTGAAAGTAAATGCAATTAGTAGGCACCTTCTTTACCTTAACACTGAAAGTTGAGAACACAACCTTGTCATGGACTAAAGTCTGACTTCGATATGACTAGATTACTCTATAACATTTTTTTTTTTACTTTATCTGTTATTATAGAATTTGACAATAACATATTAAACAAGAATACATAAACTATATGCATCAGTACGTAAGAATGACATAGTCATAATACACAAAGGGCAAAACCTTAGCATCAGATTCCAAAATTCCCCAAAAGAAATGGCAGCGAGAATCTAAAAAAGAACTAAAAATATGATACAAATTAAAAAGACCAAAGTTTCACAATGAAAGAAGCTGCTAGGCTTCTAAAGTTCAATGAGATTTCGGAACTTCAACTTTTAAAATCCAAAACGGTAATGAATCAAGATCAAATTAAGGAGCAAAACCAAAACAAATCAACACAAGCAAATAAGAAAGATCGACTCAAGAAAAAGCATTGAAGTCATCCAAACGCAAAAGGCTTCAGTATAATATCGAAGGGACGAATTTTCACCTTGTTGATGACAGTGAAATATAAGAACAGTTGAATGCTTTGGAACATCATGAAAAATCATTGCTGTTATTATACTTCTCTTCCCTCGCTTTAGGCTCTGATCAAGAAAAACTGAGAATACGAATACTTAAAGGCTCCTCTCATCCTCTAACAGTTACTTTTAAAAAAGAAAGGAATTTCATCCACAATCATCTTGTCACTCCTTCGCTCTTGTAGCCACCTCTGATTTGCCTTCTTTTATATATTGGACATGAGATGCATCTACATCTTTTATTTTTGAAAGGCAACATCTACATCCTTTTTGTTCATGAGTTCAAGAGAAATTCTAGACCTACCACTATACTCAAATACTTGTCATCTGGCTCTAAATAGTTTGATGCCTTGAGATTATCAGCGACACCATATAAGTGTTTTCCCTCAGTATAATCTTTCGGCTTCATCAAACATCATCTTTTAGAGTAGCTTCAACAAACACCATACCCTTCAATAAATGGCAAATCTTTTTTCAAGGGTAAAAGGATGACTAGGACCTTCTGAAAAAAAAGGGATGATGATGAAGCCTAATTATCCACATGAATATGTAAAATAGATATGAGGTCTGAAAAATGTATATGTATGATCATAGAGCAAACGTTTAGATGTGGGGGAAGAAATGCCAAATCTTCTTTCAACGGACAACGGAAAAAATTATTTCCCTGTCATTGCAACAACATATAAGCGTCAACCTTCACTTGGTATCTAACTGTTGACTACAACGGATGGACTAGTACTAGTGCTTACATATTGTCAGAATCGAACCGGACATCGACCTGAAGGAGCCTCCGGATCAGGTTTAGCCGGTCGAACCGATTAAACCTGACGGTCGAATCAGATACTATTAAAAAATATTAAATTAGAATATAATTTATAATTTAGATAAAGAATCACAAATAAATGATTAAATATGAAAAAATATTAAATTTATTTTCAAAAGTTATGATTAATTAACATTTTATTTGATAAAAAATTATTAATATAAATATTTCTTAAATAATTATTTATTTAAACACAAATATTAATTAAAGAAATTCTTTTATAATTAAAAAAAGAAAAGAAATAAAAAATAATTTAAAAGGCCTTGAACTATGGTTTTTTTATGGTCCATTTACCCCCCAGCTCACTTCCCTCTTTTCAGTCCACTTTTTCTTTTTTTTTTTTGAACCGAACAATTCATTAAAAATGATCGATTCAAGCAGTTCAACCATTATTTTTTCGATTTTTGACCGGTTTTGATCGGTCCAGCCCATTTTTTTCATTGAACCAGGACCGGACTAGGCACCGATCGACGATCGAACCGGCCGGTTCGTTCCAGGTCTGACAACATGGCTACATACGTATCAAAAGTTCCAATCAACATGAATTCCCATTTTATGCATAAGATAAAATTATCATTGCAAGTAAGGTTTTTTTTCCTCCATTATCTGCGCAATAATTAAAGTAAATCTCTCAGATCATAAAGAAGTGCTTTCACCAATTGAATGAAAGTGAAAAAAACCTGCTGTGTACTAATGAAACAACATTAAACTGGCAGGGCGGCTGTTTTCTGAAGAAAACAGGTAAGTTAGCTTCTCAAGTGAAAGAAATTAAAAGACGCAGGAAGAAATAAGATATATTGTGATCCTTGGTTACATAGGGAGAGAAAAGCTCCAATATGCAGGCAAAAGACCAGGAACTTACATCAAGGCAAAAACATATTTTCATGAATACTCAAAGAATTTCGACATAAATTGTAACTTACCCTGCAAAATTGTATGGGATTTTTTTGCAAATATTAACCTTGTGAGAAGAAGACTTCTTTTTCAAGCAGTAGCTGAGTTCATTTGAACTAAAATGCTCCATTAAAAAGAAAAAATAAGAAATAAATTAAAAAGAAAAAAACATTTAACAAGATTAGGTAGCATAAACATCCCTAGCAGCAAACATCAGTTAATTATACAAGTTTTAAGATAAGAATGGGTAAACCAAATTATTTTCACACAATAATGTATGTGTGAAAATTTATGCAATTCATCAATGAAAAATTTAGTTTTTTTTATAGGAGAAAGGATGACTACCGGAGTTGGATATCCATCCAATTTGCATTACCGAAATTTAAAACTACAAGATGTACAAGTGAGAAAATAAGAAGAAAGAAAGAAAATACAACCAAGCTAAGTGCGCAATATCGGTACAGATATGCAATTAGTCATTCAGTTTTGAACGTAAACAAGCTAACCAATCATTGCTGAAAAATATATGCAATTACTAATATAAATAAAACTTCCAAAGACCAAAAATAAAACAGGACTAGTATGAAATAGTTATGTTGAATATCAGTACAGATGGAATTTGCAGAAATGTACAAGTAAATATATTAACTGCAGATGCAAATTGTATTAAATTGACAAAGAAAGCAGTTTTCAACAGAATCAAGAATTTCATGTTCTATCTAGTAGTCCAGAATCTTTATCCATACCTCATATCTCTATAAGAATAAACATAACATTAGTGTATTTAGCCTAAAAAAACTGCAAACATATAGGTAAAACAAACCTTTCCACACACACCCAAAATAAACATATGAAGTAACAATTGAGGCTAATCAGAGATGGGAAGGACAGTACTATACATTTGCTTCAGCATTTTTATTAATAGCTGAACAATTATTTTTTTTCAGAGAGAGAGAGGGAGAACAATATGTTTTCTTAAAGGATGCTGAACAATAGGTTGAATTTGCAGCATATCAAATGATTGAATATTCCCTGCAAAAGTTATGTTAAATCTAGCACCAGATATGCTATGTTTGAAAGTAGACAAGCATTATAAAGTTAATACCAAAAAGTTCAAGATGGTCAGTGTAGATAATTTGTGCAATATCTTTATCCTCTGAAGCAAGAAAGACCATAAGTCATATTGTGTCATGCAGCAGCACAATGTCAGCTGCTGTTGATAGTGCCTAATGTCAATGACACTTTCATACTCCTATTTTGGTCTATGTTCATCAGATGGAAAGCCTAAAGTCTAAAGATGTTTCTTCTTCAGAAACGAAAGTCATCTGCTTTGTGTTAAGATCGAAAATGTGAGATATACAAGTGCGTATATAAATAAAAAAAACTGTGGTCAGTGTGGCATTCGACAAAAAGAAAATTATCCACCCCCTCACTCGTTAATAAAAAAGAGAGATGATGTACAATATTCTCAATGTAGCATCTCTCCCCTCAAAGATATTACTAGGGTGTATCCTCTTTGTTTGGAATCATACTTATCTGCCGACAAACCCACAGTGTAATTAGGAATTTAGGATGTCATTCCAAGGCATGTGACATTTGACCCTGTTTAACTTTTTAGGCTTGTTTAAGACGTTATGAAGGCCCTTGCTCTGAAGTTCATGCATGGTTGCGCACTTTATCCATTTTCTTGAATGCAAAAATTAACTTCTCTGCTGAATTTAAATGTCACTTTTCTTCCTTTTCCTACTCATTTTACTAAAATTTAGGAATGGCCTCTTGATTTTTATTGACCGTGTGAAAATGAACTCTCTGATAACCTAGTGGAGATCATGGAACATGTTTATCGCCTTGAATTCCATTTTTTAACATATTTTTCATGTTTTCTAGACTCATTTATGTAATATCTTCCTTTTAAAATGTCTGAAATAAGTGTGGGTGGGTTGTCCCCGCAAGAATGAGGGAATAGTAACATAGTTACGGGAGGGTTGTTGCAGGCAAGAATGAGGGAATAATAAGCAAAAAGAAAGAATAAAAGTAAGAAGGAAATAAAACAGTTATTTAAATAAATCATATGTATTTGGGTAAAAGATTTTTTTAACATATCATCAGTGCGGACTACCAGCGCATCTGGCGTTTACATATACCTCTCAAAGTCAAGATTTTCACGTGGCTCCTCAGACATGGTAGACTCCTGACGAGAGTATATCGGGCGCGTTGGGCACCTCATGCTGACACCACATGTCTATTATGCGGAACGGCAGACGAGGATATTACACATCTATTTTTCACGTGCCCGACTGTCGTCGTGGTATGGCGTAGTTCGGGACTCATGGGTATTGACATATCAGGGGCTGACAGTTTTTGGGTCTCTTTGCGTATCAGCTCGGAGTGACGACGAGTGTGGGCAGGGGCCATGACCACCACATGGGCGCTCTGGTTGCAGCACAACCGCACAGTTTTTGAGGGTGAGAGATGCTATACACAGAATATTGTACGCCACATATCCTCAACTATACACAGTTTTTTGTCTAGTTTTTGGAGGAGGGCAGGGGAAACATCTTTTTGGGAGGCTTCGGCCCAATTGGAAGCTAGTAACACACTTGTACATTCCTAATTTGCAATTAATACAAACGGATGTCTACCAACCTTTGTAGGCATCCTTTTCCTTTTCAAAAAAAAACATAAAGGACTGATTATATGTGAGATGAGTTGGAAATAGATTTAGACAAGCAGAATTTTAGTGTTATGTGCAAGTTTCATCTTTTTCCCCATAATTTTATCTTATTTTTGCATCTATGTCTTTCTACCTTTTTTTCACATTTCTTATTTTTTTGAGGAAATCACATTTTCTTATTTGTTAACCATTCATATCTACTTGTCAGCTTGTCAGAATATTCTTCACTGTCTATGTTCTGTAATTCTGTTGCCACTTTTCTTTCATATAATTTTTCTTCCTCTTCCTTCACATGCTCCTTTCTGCGATAGTTGTCATCTCCTTTTGCAAGTTTTATAATATGTGTGAATGCAGACCAAAATTGTGTACATCTTTCTATTTATAACATTTTAGATTTACATATCAAAGAAACATTATTTGCAGTACCAAAAGGTATCAATCCTAAAGACAAAATAGGGATGTTCTTTTATGAGGAAGAAAAATAAGAACGTTATTAATATTCAGTCTAGACAAGTTACATATATCAGAAGATAAAAGTTGAAAATTCTTTAATTATAAGGTTAATTTTATCATCTGACAAGAAAACTGGTGTACGACCACATCAAAATTTAAGCAAAACTTTCATAGGTTCTGATATATGTGTAGGGTGCATAGCGGATACTTGATTATCCATAAATCATGTGATTTGCATGGAATATGAAGCATGTGGCTATCATAGACACATTTACGTCATGTCATGAAGGCACACATGCTTCAACACATGTATCATATGAACAACCTGTTTCTTTTTCTTTTTGAGAAACCATAAGAACAACCCTACTGCAAGTAAATTAGTTTTGATAGAACACTGTCTTGGATTTTTATTATTTGAACGGTTCTTTCTGGGGATTCATTTCCTTGATATGCAACACTAAAGGACTTACCAAAGCATAACCTGCACTGACACACCTCTAGTAACTTTGAGTCCTAATGGAGAATATCAAGAATAATGGTATCACTAATCATACACATGCCAACAGACATGTTGTACCCTACCATAGAATAATAAGAAGATGAGAAAACAAAGATATAGAATAGACATCAGAGATGGAATAACATTTATGCATCAAAGCAAGAAATCCAAGACAAAAAATATATGAATTTTTCTATCCACATCGCCAATATGAGTATTCAGTTCATCCAATCTTACTGGCACTTCCTAGCGCAGAAACAAAACAACATATATTGGGTTCAAGAGGAACAAAGTGATATAAAGATTAGGAAAGCCTTACATAAAGGGAAAAAAAGTCATATAATTTTCACAGCAAAAGAAAGAACTCTGACAAGAGTAGCAATATCAAAAAATACATGACATAACATGAATGAATCCAAGCAAGTGAATGGAAGAAAAGAAAGGAAGAGACATGTTTCTTGCTATTCTTGAATTACACTGTTATTATGGGTTTCTAGTGCACCAAACCTCACACAGGTACATGATGCAGGGAACAGAAGAATTTAAATCATAATCAACAGGAATAAAGTGATCAAAACATAGGAAAGCCCAGGGGGAAGGAAAATATAAGTTTTACAATGAAAGAACAAAACATTGACAAAGTATTCATAACAAAAGGATTCAAAACAAATTTTCCAAAAATTGACAACAAAATGTACTGCCAACTGGCAGCTCCATTCATTTGTCTAGATCTGCCGACTGCCGGAAGTCACATTTACATGGGTGAATGAAAAATAGTGCACTTAATCGAACAGCCACCGTTTTCCTCAGAAGATAAAGTCTAAAATGATGATCTTTTGCCAATTAAACTGAAGATACCTTTAGCTGTTGGAATCAGGCTAATGGGAGTCATACAAAGCAAATTGCTTGCTTATGAAGCTGTTTCTTATACTTAAAGCTAATGAGTAATCATTACTATGTATGGCAACAATTAAACATTTTTCAGTGAACTAAAGGATAGTAAAGCATATTAGTATGTGGAAAATTTTATATAATCGGAAACAAGGCATAATATAGGGCCTATTAGTGATTCAAGTACATAAAATGAACCCATAGCTAACCTATTTTATAACCATTTCCTTTTTAATTTGACAATTAAACTTTATCCAATTATTAACTACCTTTGGCAGTCATTTTTGGTACAGATTCTATTCCTCGGAATACCAAGATCATGTACATGAACAACCATTTACCTGAGACCACATAATACTTGTATAACGGGTCAGTATATCAGAAAGCAGAGAGCAAGATGAAACAGGCAACAATTTTCCAGAAAGCAAGATAATGTTCTGAAAGGTGTTTACTTCAGTTAGAGAGACCTGGTAAGATGCCCAATCCAAGAAAAGAGAAATGGAAAAAAAATTGACAGGCTTTTTCACTATTGCAACAACAAGAGTTTGACAAAGATTCATAACAGAAAATGGTGTTGGAGCCTAGAATACTTTATAAAAGTAGCAGGAATGAAAGACAGGATATTCACATGGCCCAGAAGGTACTACCTACATGCACATGTTGAAGAAATCAGTGTTTCACAGATCTTCTACAACGAACAGAGACTTCAATATTAAGATATTTCCAAGAAGAAGAAATGACAGTGGTTATTGCCCTTTCTCAAAAAACAAAAATATCATTGCACAAGTTTTAAATATTTAGATAAGACTTGTATCGAAACAGGAATAAATTCATCTTTCTCTCAAAATGCTTTCCAACAACAGAACTCCTAAGATATTGATGATGAATACAATGTACATGACTAAAATAACCACAGATCACTGAGGAAAAACTCAAACATAACTCACCGGACCTTCTTCCGGGACTTGAACAAAAACCGACCTGGTGGTGATGGTGTGAACTCCAATGGGAGTTGTGGGGGTTCACATTGGCCAGTTAACATTTCAATGACCTCCTTAATAGACGGCCGGCAAGCGGGGGACCGTTGGAGGCACAAAAGAGCAACTGTGATGCAAAGAAGAGCCTGATCCCTATCCACACCATGGAGGGAACTGTCGACTAGATCCCAAAGTCGCCCCCTGCGTGCAAGTTGCCGTGCCCAGGATATAAGGTTTGCCCTCTCGAACTCCGACATGGGCGAAGCAGTCACTTGCAACGGGCGACGTCCTGAGATGATAACCAATAAGAGAACACCAAAGCTATAGATGTCGCACTTCTCTGAAAGTGTCCCTCCACCACCATACTCAGGAGCTACATAGCAAACAGTACCCCTCATGCTAGGTGTGCTGCTCAATGTGCCACTTCTTGGAATACCAGAACTTGCATAATCCTGGCTACTCCTCCTAGCAGTCCTAAACTCTCCACTGATGCCATCTGTCCACCAATCTAAGCTGCTCCGGCTACCACGGCTAAGGAATTTTTTCTTTCCCCCCTTCCTCTCTTCTGAAGGAGAAGCCAAGTCATATTTCCGCCACCATTGTTGCTCCTCACCACCCTCGGTGCTGCTCTTGGACTTGACCATTGCCCTCTGCATGTGCTTGTTGGTGAGCTCCTCGCAGTACTCCTCTCGCCACCATTCCCTTGGCATCCGCCCCTTCTCCTTCTTCTTGACCTTGTCCTCATCCAATGAAGACCACCATTCCAACCTCCTATGAGCCTTCTTTCGCTCCGCCTTTCCACTATTAGATGGAAGCTTTGGCAGGCATTCTTGAGCAGAAGTAGAAGCAGCGTTCCAGTCAACTCTTGGACGTTCCTTCTTGATCTCAGATCGAATCCACTCCATAACATAATCCTTGACGCTGCTACCGGACTCCGAGTTTTGGCCTGTACCAGCATTATCCTGGCGCCACCACCAGTCCTTGCCAGAGAGGGTTCCGATCTTCTTCTGGCATCCACTACGGGAAGCCGTGGAGTCCATGCCGCTGTCCATGCTAGCAATGTCGAATCCACCTCCAGCATCAGAAGGGGATGGCATAGTCATGACAGCGGTTGGCGATGCCACAACAAAGCTTTCATCTTCATCCAGGGATCTCTCTGCCGGGGCGGACACACCATTTTCTTCGAATCCCGTAGTGGTTGCGGTGCTATCGGCCGTCTCTCCCATGATAGAAGCATCGTCCTCTCCAACACATCCCCCACCTCCTCCTCCTCCTTCCGCGGTCATGTATTTTCTCTCTTTCGCCACTGCCTCCTTATCAGCATCGATCTCAATGACCACCTCCTCTTCCTCTGCAGGGAGCTCGTCATCGATGGACTTCAGCCTTGCGAGCCCGAAATCTCCGATCTTAGCAGAGAACCTGGCGTCGAGCAGAACGTTGCTGGGCTTGATATCACCATGAATCACCGGAGGATCACAAACCAAGTGTAGGAAGGAGAGACCGCGAGCGACGTCAAGAGCCACGGCGAACCGCTGCCCCCAATCCATCAGCTCGGGGCACCGCCGGTCCAGGAGCGCGTCCTGGAGGCTCCCGTTGTGCATCAACTCGTACACGAGAAGCATCCTCCTCCCCGGGGTGGCCGCGGGCGAGGACGCCGACGCCTCCAGTATCTCCGGCGAGGCATCGGCTGGTGCCGAGGGTTTCCTCCGCCACCAGAGGAACCACCAACAGTGCCGGCGAGGGAGGCGGTGCTCGTGTTCTTCGAAGCAATACCCGATGGGAGGGACAACTAACCGTCGGTCGAAAGCATCGCCGCCGTCGTCGGAGGCGGACGACAGCGGCATAGGGAGGATGCTGGCGGCCAGGAGGAGTTCGTTCTGGAACTCGCGCTCGCCCTGGAGGGAGCCGGAGTCCATGACCTTGACGGCGAGGAGGTCACCGGAGGAGGAGGAGGACGAGGAAGGGATCGTGGCGCGGAAGACGGGCCCGAACCCGCCCTGGCCGAGTTTGAGTGAGGGCGAGAAGGAGGCAGTCGCGCGCCGGAGTTGTGCGTAAGAGAACCGCCTCAGAGCCGGTGCGGCGAAACCGTCGCTGGTCTTTGTCGGAGGACGGAGGAGGCCGGCGGGTCCGCCGGCGGTTGCCGTGATGGCATCGTGGTAAATATCGGATCGAATTATGGGAAGCAAAGCAAATGGAAAGGAGAGGCGCTTTTTTGTATCAAATCTCCTTTTTTTTTACTGCTTTCTTTTTGTATGTACTAGTAGTAGTACTAATAATAATTAATAAATAAATAAATTATTATTATTATTATTATTATTATTATTATTATTATTATTATTATTGTCCTTGTTCTTTTCCTACTTTTCACATGTTTGGTTTCTTCCTGTGTGTGTATTTTATTGTCACAAATCATATTTGTTTGGTTATATCTTGCTTGGTTCTAATTTTGTGTTTCTATTAACACAAATGGTGAGTGAGAGAGAGAGAGGTCAAGATTTGAGTTGAAGTGGCTCCTTGGAAATATATTTGTTAATGATTCATTGGACTTTTGCATGGTGAAGTCTTTGTGTTGGAATGGTGTTGAAGTCATGCCTAACTCCTAAGCTACTAGTGAGTTGTGTGCATTTAATGTGACCTTTGTTTGCAATTGCATGGGTGGGAGTGTGGGACATCATTCTCCTTCTTTTTTGAGGATAAGTTGGCAGCATTAGGTGGTATCTACCATCAAGGATTAAGAATGTGTATTTGTATGACATAGTCCATAAGGTAAAATGAGCATGTTGTGAAGCACATTGTTGTGTATTTATAGTCCTTAGATGATCTTCATACCTCATAAACTATGTAATCATTTTAAAAGGGTTGTGATTGCATTGTTCATATGCCTCATTTGTCAATAAAATAAAACAATTTTGATTCCCATTACTGAAAAGTTTCATATACTTTTTTTTCCATCTTTATTTAGTAAGTACATGGCCTTTCTTGCATATTTGAGAAAATTAAATAAATAAGTTACTCTAACTAGGAAGGCCTTGGGAAACGGTTTAAGTAGTGTGAATGTTTTCTAGAAATGGTATCAGATTGCTTAGTATGTATTCCTACAAGAATCATTTCCCATATTATAAAGCAATCAAATTATGGGTCTTTCCATTACGTTTAACACTAACTTTACTATTAAATTAAATATACAAAGAACATATTCCTGGGCTTTTAAATTTTTCTTTGTAGTCATTGGGCATTGTTTGTAATCTTTGATTTGAGAATGTTGGTTTTGTGTCCAATTAGCAATGATGTTGAATATTTTAGTCTAATATTTTTATAGTTGATGTTTAGATTGATGAAGCTATTTATTTTTCAATGTTACAAGTCAAGTATTAAGGAGAAATTAAAAAAAAAGTCGAAATAATTTCGTAAAATAAAATCTCTCAAGCAACTGTAGTTAAGGCTCGTACGCTAACTAAAAAAATTTATCATTTTTTATAATTTTTTTGACAAAAAAAGTACGTAAAATTTTGAAAAATATTAATTAATTATTTTGAAATGGAGATTTTATTTTCAACATAGTTTGTTGGTATCTTTAAATCATATATTTAACACATCAAAATAAATTATTTTGCAAAATCTTTTTTTTAGAACTTGTTTCTTTTTTACGAATTTTTTTATCAAATTAAAATAAATAAAGCCTAAATGTAATTTAAGTCTTAGTCACAACATGGCAATGAAAAAGATGTCAATCATTCTTTTCTTGATTATTGATAAAATTATACTTAATGCGATGTTGGAGTCATTAATGCGCTAACGATTACAAAGTTCTACGCGTTTCATGCGTATGAACATCGACATGGGGATAAATAATTAAGTTTAGTTGAGAACTTGTAATATTTCTTAATTATTGTACGGACATGGTATCATATTCATACATAATATGATTTCAAATTCAATACGATATACTGTACATTTCTAGGGGGGAAAATTATGCATAGTCATATTCAGTAGAATCATAATTTTTGAAATTCTCAATTTAATTAGTAAATTTTTTATCTCAATTTCGTATTAATTAAAAATTTATTTGATTAAACTTATAAGTAATATGCTTATAAGTTGTTAGGTAACTACTTATAAGTTAAAAAAATAAACAGAGTCTTCGCCACTTATTTTTAAAGTTATTAACTTATTAATTTTAACCAACTATATTATTTTTTTATTCATATTTTTTAATATTATTATCATATAATTTTAAGGATATCTTTATCAATATTTTTTTTAATAAATATTATAATTAATTATTAATATTATCAGCACTTTTATCCAAATATATAATTGTTTATATTTTAAAATAAGTATCAGCACTTAAAATACTTATCAGCATTAGTGCTTATCATATATTTTTTATCAATAAAGTCAAACATATCCTAAATATTAATAATTTTAAATATCGGATCTTAAGCGGATGTAAAAAAATTATACATAATCCTCATCTGTATTTCATGTATCTTGTTATCTGAATCTCTCTAGTCGTCTCTAATGAAGATCCCCTTTTCATCACCCATTATCTAATAATAATAATATCATTTTTGTTATTTTTTTAAATCAATAATTATATATATTCATCAATAATCTAAATGCATGATGCATTAAGATTGGTTAGAAGAATATCAATATTACATCCTAAGTGGGTCCGGATTTTGATTTCTTTTATGGATGTCATGCGATCAACTCTTGAATGGAACTAACAAATGTTATACTTTTTTTATCTATAACTTATTCCGCACCGTACTTTAAATTACAAACTAACAAATGTTATGCATTTATTCGATCCGAAAAACTGGTTAATGAAAGTAATTAATCAAAAGTTTTGATTTAGTTTGATAATTCATCGATTTTTTTCAAAACAAAAAATATTATTAAAATTATAAAAGTTTGAAATATATTAAACAATAGATAATATATGGTTCCAAAATAAAAAATATGTTAAACTTGAACATAATTAAAAGATAAAAAAAAATCAATGAATATGTATGATATAAAATATGATTAAACAAGAAAATATAAATGCGATATATACAATATACATATAACAAATTTATGTAATACTATAAATATTTTATTTATCAATTATTAGTTTTTTTTTTCAAATAAATTCGATTAACGAACTTGTTATTCATTAACCAGACCATTTCTAAATTAGATAATTTGGTTCGATGAATACAAATTTGATGAGTTAATACATCTAATCAGTTGATTAATTAATCATGCTCACCCCTTCCCCTCTTGTGAAAAAGGAGTTAGTAATGTTCTAGCCGCCGTTCAGAGGAGGGTGTCGTCCTCTCTGCATTTTTTCCCATTTGGATAAATTTAATAATAAAAAATAATTGTAGTTTGAAAGTAGCTTAAAAAATAAAATATAATGTAAGAGGTGTTATGATTGTTCACTCGTCGCGTAGATCTGACCCTACCTCAAATCAGATTGGATTTTATATTACGAAAAAAAATCACTGGACTTGATAGAAATGGGATTGAAATGTCTTATTACTTGATTCTAGGATGATTAATTTTTAATTAAAAAACCTTATTAAAATAATTATAAATTAGAGAAATAGTAAAGTAAAATTAGAGATAGATTTGTATCTATATTTAGGGGTGTTCAAACCGGCCACCCGAACCGACCCAAACTGAATTGGATCGGTTCGGTTTCTTGGTCGGGTCGGACCCGACCC
>LTAE01011566.1:0-15055 GCA_001647135.1 Pontederia paniculata | reverse complement strand
AGAGAGAGAGAGAGAGAGAGAGAGAGAGAGAGAGAGAGAGAGAGCATCTTTTATACACGAACCAGGAGAAAAATAAAACGTTGCATAGTTTCCAACAAATCCTTCTGCCAATATCCACGAGTGCTGTCAACGTGTTTTGATCAGTAATGGAAAACAGGTACAGGCCTCCAGTGATTTATATAAGATTGTATTCCGTTTTCTAGCTTAGTTTACCTCGGAAGATATCTATCATAAACTTAATAAATCTGTAATATTTACGGTTCTACTAAGAAGAAATTTAGATGTTAAAAAGTTCCAGGTAGCTATTTGATTTGGGTCACAATTAAAATTCAAATTCTCGAGAGATCTAAAAACCTTAATTTAAAAACTTCCTTGCTCTCACTTTAATTTACTTTAGTAACAGATAATACCATGTATATATATTTGTGCAACTACAACACAATCATGGAGGAACGAGATCCTGGCGACGTATCTGAAACCATCAGCGCTAACATCAAACTACAAATAAACAAAATGTTTTCATTTTGCACGATACCTAAAATAAGACCAAGAGGAAAGAAATTAGAACAAAAAGAAATCACAAACACGCTGAAACTAGATGTCTTGCGTCGAGAAGAAAAAAAAAAGAGAGATGCCTGTTCTTGTTCATTGTCATCTGCTGCAGCAAGTCATCTTCGATGCAGGATTTGTATTTTTAAGCAAAAGTTTAATCAGCGCCTTGAACCAAGGAAATCCAAGGAATGGAAGGGGGAAAATGAACAAAGTGGAGAGCATGAAAGAAAAAAAGATGATGATGGAACTCAAAAAAATGAATAATAACTATTGACAAATACATCTATCTACATCTCATCTATCAACTACCCGATATATAAGCAAAAGAAAACGATACATGAACTTAACCGACTGTCGAGTTAGGGGGTGTGATCCCCTTTGATATATAATACGCCTTCTCTGCTTCTGACATACGTGTTTGGAACATGCGCCACTCTTTCCTACACCGCTCTCTGACCTGTAAGATTAGATGAAGTCAAGTTTATCCCAGTTAACGAAATTAAAACCTAGAGATATTTTTAACACATGCATTCAACATATTTCAAACTTGTCAGGAGAACAAGAAGTGCATTCTTGTACTGCAAAATGCAATCATTCATCCGGAAGCAGGAAAAAGAAAAGAGTTAATGATGCATGCACCATTTATGATAGGGACAATAAAAACAGGAATCACATACCCCTTCCCATGGTGCTTTTCCATTTTCTGACATACCCTGCAGGCAAGCAAACAACAAAATACAGGAAGTTGTCCAAATACTTCTAATCAATGAACATATATATGTAACTGAAAGTACAGACCTGATTCCCGAGTGAAGGAACCACTTGGTGAACAATCCACTGTGAATCTACGACTCCTATTTTCTCATGTGCTGGCTGAATAGAATAAGATTTCCAATTTTAGCACAAAATAGACAGCATTAAATAAATGTGTTTCATGTAAGTTTATCCTTTATACCAATTCAAGATTATGTTGTTTTTTTCATTTAAGAGGGGAAGAATGCAAAAGTGTGTTAGAAGTACCTCTACACATTTTCTAAGAGCAAAATCAAGACCCCAACCATGGACCAAGTCATTCTGCGTGAAGGAGCATCTTTAGCAACTAATAAATTGAAAAGAAACAAAAAGTAGATAATCAATAGTAACTAACATAAAGCATGGCCAAGTATACCTGAATCATATGCCACACACAGCGCCATGCATCTCTTGAGAATACAGTCGCCATTATTTCAACAAATCTGGTAGTACACAAAAGATAATGTTGACTCGTATAAGATAATACCAACATACATACAGAACCAAAGTTAAAAGGACATACGCAGCACACGGAGGCAAATGAGGATCAGCGCACCAGCCAGGTCTCTCCTCTGTTTCTCTGAGAAAAAAATGGGTCATTACTCACTTGCAGATTCCAACTAAAATCTGTCACAATATAGTACACAAAGAATGTACATGAAGTAATATATCTCCCCTAGAACATACATAAATTGTCTGTGGAACATTAATTTTAAAGCTTACTTGTGAACCTCACGGTCACCTCTTCTTTTGGTCATTTGCCAAGTTAACCCATTGTTAGGCTCCAAGCCCGGCTGTGAGATCTCCAATCCATGTTTCCTTACTAATTTAATGTACCTAAAATGTCAAACCAAAAATCCAATTACTGAATATCTCTTGAAGATTGTTTGGTTTAACAAGAAAATAACTTACTCCTCTGCATTAAAATGCTCAACGCCTAGATCTTCATCCCATATAAATATGTATTCATATTGTGCCACAATATCAGGATGTAAAAACCTTTTAGCATACCACCTAAAAATGACAAAAAGTAAGTAGATTAGTGAGTTACAATAACCGATGATTTTTCCTTGAAACTTTATATTAAGAAGATAATACTCACCATTTTGTCTGCTTCCTGGCACTCACATGAATAGCACGTTTTGACCATTCAAACTCATCCCATTCAGTAGTCCGACCATCATAATGGAATAGCAATATTGTAAAATTCTCAGAGAACTGCAGCGCAAATATTTTCAGAAAAAAATTAAAAAGATCTTTAAAACTAAATATTAACTTTCAGGTTAACAGCTACTCTAGCAACTGTGACTTATTAATAATTGATAATAAAGCCTAACTAACTGTTACTACCATCTAGCACGAGAAACCAATGTGGAAACATAATCTACAAAGCATGCCTTCATTTTTTTTATTTGAGTAAAAAAGCATGTTTTCATTTCATTTTTGCAGATTTGAGTATTTGCAGTCTAAAATCATGCGGATGATAAAAGGTATGCCCTTGTGGATGCAAAAGAGGCCTTAATATGACAATTTCATGTTGTTTCCTTAACGGAATCCTAAAAGTTATGTATTAACTCATTTAAAATAAATAGAGATTCCATTCTACTCCTGGTGTCCTGGTAAGTTTTTCTCATGAAAGAACGTTTTGCATATGAGGTTGGGGAGCCTACTTAGCATTTTTGCTAAGTAGGCCACTTAACGGCGATCTAACCCGTCAGAATTAATTTTGATGGTACAAGATCAAATTTAAAAGTTTAAAATGTATTTTAAAATTTTGACTTGAATCGTCAAAAACGAATCTGACGATCTCGATCACCGCTAAGTGGCCTACTTAGAGAAAATGCTAAGTAGGCTCCCTTTCTCCTTTGCATATATGTTCTGCTGGCAGAGGACAATTTCCGCAATGGCCCTCAAAGTTGACAAAATAAGTAATGACAACAAGCACTTATAAAAGAAACTTTTGATTTAAGAAAGCAGTTTTGTCATGTTGGCAGTAACTATTAGGATATACAACATATCAAGGATTTATTACAAAGATCAAAACTATCTCCATAGTTATGAGACACACTATTGGTTAGATATTCACTTTTTTTTAGAGTTAAATATTCAATATTCTACATGTGATATGCTAAAATTATAACTCAAGATTCTAGATGACAAGATTAGTTAAAACAACAATCATAATCGATCACAGAACCGCATAATGATGTTTTCTTAGGATGAACACAACCGATATGAAGTCACAAGTCACCGCACTTCTATTATCTTGATGATAATAAATCTTGTACGACTGAGCCATATAGATATTTTTTACGTTTTTCATGTGTTTGCTATCAAGCAATTATTCATATGCGACTAGAAATATGGAAGCATGTCTTTTTTTTCTAACTCGAGCAGTTAGCTTGCTTATAGTAGACATGCCATCAAGTTATTTAATTCTTAAAATTGTCCACCCCAAAAAACTATTTAAGCTGTCAACTGACTGAGCACATCAAGAACTCAAGGCTAACTGGTCGTGAACCAATGAATCAACTGCTCAAAAAAAGTGAACCAATGAATCAAGCAAAGCTATAAAATAAGAAGCTTATAGACAAAAGTATAACTAGCATATCTGGCCCTAAAGAAGGAAAAAATAATGATTCAGTTACAAGAAAGTAGTTAGCTAATTGGGAAATAACTCTGAAAAGTGAAATTTTCATAGGAATATTGATCCAATGTAGGCTACATTGCAAGTGAATTGGCATGCTAATCTAAGCTTTCATATCTTTATGAAAGGACTCTAAGCTCTCATATGATACAGTTACTTTCTACTGCAGTTTGTCTACAGAGATTATCTAATTGGAAATTATGAAGCACAGAAAATTGTAAATGAAATAAAACAAATTAATGTAACTGAGATTATTGTTGATAATTTCTCACCTTTTTTACTGCTGCATCAATATTACGTTTCTGATCATATCCAACAGTGAATGTTACAAGATATTTCTGTCTGATTGTTACGTCCTGAAGATCATCAAAATTTGAAAAGTAATGTCACAAAATCACATGCCTTGTAAGATCTAATATTTGTAAAATCAAAGTATAATTATTAATGATAATTGCACATATCAACTGGTCCTCTTTGGTTAAGGAAAATGGTGGGAAAAAGCTATTTCTCCACTTAATTTATCAAACAGCAGTAGAAACTCTACCTCACAGAATTTCTTTTGAGAATAGGACAAAAATGAGATGCCAAATTTTTATTCATCCAGGTGGTGGAATTAGTACTCCTTTTACAGTTTGGTGCAATTTCTCACTTTACTTTTTTTTAGGAAATTCTCACTTGTTCTAAAAAAAATTCTCATTTTACTGATGCTATTAATATTCCATATACTATTATTATCAGAGATTGTCTAGCCAAAATACAATCCTGAGGATCACTGTTCCACAAAAAAAGAAGTTGAGGGCCCATTTGCTTCCACTTTTCAAGGATACATAGTCTCCAAATAATTGAGAACCTAAAACCTAACATCCTGCTAGAATATAACTAAAAAAGTCCACAACTCCGGCAAAGGTTGCTTAAATCAATAAAAGTGACAGCAGTATTTAACAATCATTTTACCCTTAGAGAATGTTCTCTACAAAAAACTACCCTCTGCTAATAAATGCTCATTGAATATCAAACCTGATTCACTGATCATGAATGCAAGATAACCAGCCTAAATTCACTCTATCAATGTGGTTAGACATAAGAAAAATATAATAAATCTAACATATGGCACCATCCACCACATAAAAAGATGAATCATGAATATAATTCAAATATTATATTTGTAACAGGGGAAAGACAAGGAATACTGATAACAAATGATGTGATATTAAAACAACAAGCAACTTGAGGTAACTTTAGACATTAAAAATGGAAGATATCTACATAATTTGTTAAACTTTTATTTCCCAATTGACATATGATAGCATGGCATCCATGTTGTGATTGTGCAAAGGGATATACACCAAATTTTAGGACAAACGACACCATAACATAATACTAATAATAACAAAAAGACTAATTATAGTACTGTAAAGCTAATCAGGTATTTTAGAATTCTAAAGCAACTATAATGCAGCTCTCGAACAAAGAAATAACATATGATTTATCGTGCTTAAGCTTTTAATGATGTGCATCCACAAAGAAGACCTTCGAAACGTATACATGCACCACCATACCTCATCGGGGCTGCCCCATAACCTCCGAAGATAAAAGTCAGATTCTGATACGACAATGCCAGGTGCCAGTCTTTCTGCTCCTTTAGGATTTGTGGGAACATAAATCTACAATGTCGAGTAACAAAATTGGATAATAAAAGAATGATTAGAAACTACACATAAGTTGTAAACCCATGAAATCATAAACGGGATTTTTTAAACTGGAATTTTAACCCTAATGAACACATTAGTATGATGATTCTAGTCCAATGAACATCAAGCACCTATATTTGCAATAGTTTAATGAAATGACATCAGAAGTACAACTGTAAAGGCTTAACCCATTCTAAATAGTGAGTACCTAACAGACAATAGAGTGGTATTAGTTAGCTTGAACATCTTTTCATGGATCAAGATGAAATAAGAATCTTCACTAGATTCTTCCAGAAAGATTGGACACCTAGCTATCTAAATTCCATTTTCCACTATAATAAGAGGCATCATATTGCTCATCCATACAGTTGTATGGAACAGTATATATGAGAGTTGACATTCATCACATTGACATGTATTACCGCCCCTATTTTTTTTCAAAATAACACATCAAGAATCCACAGACCCAGTAAATAAATTCACCAAAATTCACACCATCATTCACCAAAATAACACATGATGATATGAAATTGTAAATTTTCTCTGAAAAGATGTTCTCAGATTGCTCCTTAAGATAAACCAAATATGAAGCATAGCCATCTCTCCAAACCTTGATGTAGGAAGTGCTTCACTTCATTTAATAAATCAAACTCAGGCTCAGACAACATTATTTAATCAACTTTTACATTGCTCATGCAAAATGCAAATATAAAGAATTGAAAATCAATTTCCTAACAGGATGTCACATGAAACAGGGTTTGAGCAGAGACCGTTTATGAATAGAATAGGTAGATTATAATAGGTTGTCAACTTAGTTGATTACTCTTAATAACAAATTTATGTTTAGGGAGTGGGATTCTAGTGGATGACTTTCTCTCTATGTTGCATAGGTACGTGTACGCTACCGGGTACGGTTACGGAATACGGAATTTTTCAAAAAATTAGGGTACATGTAAGCTATATATATAATAAATAATATAGTAGTACATATAACAAACTATAATATGCTAAAACAAGATATCATAATTATTAATCAACATAATAATAAGAAAAAATTAAAAACTCAACAATTTGAAAGTTAATAAGCTGAGTGGCATTGTTAGATGGACGAAACAAAGCCCATTCATGTCACTTTATTAAACATATCCAGCTGCCCAATCTTTTAGATGTTGCCTTCACGTGCTAGCTTAGGGTTTCTTGTAAGTCTGGTCATTCCTAAATGGGGGCGGCTCAAGCTTTTTTTTCTTTGTATTAGATATTTTGTTTTATTCTATTAGATGTCATGTGATAGGTATGTGACATTTTTAATTAGCTATAAGCGTCAGGGTTAATTTGATCAAGGGCTGAGATTAATGTTAATTTTAACCTTGTAACCCTAGTATTTAAGGCTGCAAATAGAGTTTACAGCCATCTTTTATCTCTCTTTTATCAAATTTATAGATATTTGAGGTTTTCTCATAAACCTTAATTGATTCTATTTTTTTATCCTCCAAATATTCTAGCATGATTTATTTTGTTTCTTGCAGGTTTTTCTTCCCTTACTGCGTCATGATATCAGAGCAAAATATCCTACAAAATATTAGGTTTTCTTTTGTTTAAGAACCATGGTTGGACATGAAGGCCGAGGACGAGGTAACCTTGTACAGCAAGCAGAAATGGATGAGATTCGAAATATGATAAAAAATTTTGCCGCAAAGTGTTCAAGCCTTACAATGACGGGGACATGTGGCAGCCCACATAGAGATTCTGGAAGATGGCCACGATCCAACAGACGCATCAAACGGTAGTCTGTAACTTGCCTAACTGATGTACCCATACATTAGAGCTTTCTCTTTTGTCTTTTTTTTTTTTTGTTGATGCTTAAAAGTTGAAAATATCCTTTCTACTCCCACTTATTATCTGTAACTTGCTTTTCTTTACGAAGTAATGGAAGGTTGGATGATTAACTCTCGGATTAATCATCCTTTTTTCCTCCTCAGAAAAAAAATTGTACTTGAATAAATCATGTTGTTATGGAAATACCCCAGAAACAATAGAAAGAAACTTCCACATTGAGTCGATTAAAAAAACTTTGAGGTCTCATCATTCTTTATGTGCAAGAAAAGGTGCTCAAACAAATCACAAGCTGAATCAAAAAATAAATGTTGCAAAGAAAAAAACTAATGCGGTAAAATATATCTTGTATTGGGACCTTGAAACTGAATAAGAAAATTCAATAGAGAATACAAATCACCTTCAGTAAGTCAGTTGAATTTGTGGAATTCTTTCTACTTTGACTACTAGCAGAAGTCCAAGCATGGTTTAATAGAGTTTGTGTTGTTATGCCTGAGTTTCTGTCCTCGATGTATGATATGATGCTGGAAGGAAAGTGAAGCTGCCAAATTTTAACAAGTAAAGCTATCATCTCTTCTGGCAGTACGACACTACAATTTAGAATTGAAAGGAAGCAGATAATTGTACCTTGGTTATACTAACAGTGGGGAAGGAAACTCCTAACAAGTAACCCAGTACAACTCCAATGATTGTTGTAATAAGTAGTCTCATGCTCTCATTTGATTTTCTAAGAAATCCACTGAAATTCAATTGTTTATGACGTTAGCTCAAGCATAAATAGGCTTTTTTATACTATCAAGTATCAACGAAAGAGAGGCTCTTTTGTCCAACAGTGGAATATAAAAGATTAGAAGTATAAGTACCTGCGGGCAGCAGTTCCAAGTTTCCCCATGTTTATCGAATTTTAAAGATAACAAGTAATGATAATATTTGCAACCAGAAACAGCTCGACATATTTCAGAAAGTTCATAGTGTTTATCATTGATGAATCTTGACCTTCCTCATATATATAGCAATGGCCTGATGCACCAAACAAGTTGGTATAAAAGATCTATATTAAAGATCAAACATCTGTAAAAATGTGAAAGGAGACCTCAACGAAGTAAATATCATCCTTCCATGGTCCACATGGTCAGGGTAAAGGTAAGCATCATTCATCCTAATTCACACTAACACAAGCACAATCTTAATAATCAGAACGTTTAAAGCATGTTTGACCACTACAACACTTATCATGCAAATATACATGTACTGAACACCCATCACGCATTTCAATCCAATAAAACCAAAGAAGAGGAGAACTTCCCCGCATCAAGAAAAACGCGTTTACAACTAAGGACTTCAAAGTGAACAGAGCATGCAAGGTAAAACGCCCCATAATAAACAAATAGCCATCCTACTGCCCACACAAGGGATTCCTGAAGCCAATATGCCATTTTATATCCATCAGAACCCTAAACAAATAAGGATGCCAACATCATGCGATTTACATGGCTATCAGGAGATGGGAACAAATTAACACAAACACCTTAAATAAGTTAAATTATTGAGCTCAACAATCCCAACGCAATCGAGATCGCCTCCATCAAATTCCCCTTCATCCAGAGCCCAACTCCATTTAGTAACATCAGCAAACAGATCCAATAAACAAAGGGAGCTCAAATTACGTCTACGATTAAGCCAATAAACATGCAACTACATTTGAATCCAAGATCGCCACGAATTCTGGTTGAAATCCAAAAATTGCTCAAAAAAATGGAGGAAAAAGGAAAGAAATCGAAGACGGAGCACCTACGTCAGATCCCCAAAACCCTAGAACCGATTGATCGGGCGGAGCAGTAGAGAAATCCTTCTGGCTTGCTTGTTCACTCGTCCCCGAGCTTGAATCCGCCGCCGGGCCGCCTTCGCAGATGTGAGGGATTTGGGATCTCGACGTGGAAGAGATCGGAAGCTTGTGAAACAGCTGGAGATATATAAATTGTGAATAAGAGAGCTTGGAGCTGGAGGAGAAGAAAGAACAGTGAGAAAAGAAGAATAAAACGGAGATAATAACCAAATGATGGGAACAAAAGTAAAAAAAATAAAAAAAAGGTTTTATTTGTTTATATTTTAGATTAATAAGTTTGGCATGCACAACCAAATAATTAATAACGGATGGATGATTAATAATTAAATAATGGTAAATTCATTATTAAATTTAATAAAAATATCCGATAAATACAGCGTTATAAAGATTGATAAATATAAAATGACTAAAAAAATATTAAAAATTATTCAAATAATTTATAATATTATATATCCTAAATTAAATAATATATAACTATTTTAGTATTAATAAATAATTAACCAATTGATTAATAAATTAATAAAATAATTAAAATAATAAAGAGGTTAATAACATATTTTAATCAAAATTCATTTATTATTATTATTAATTATATTTATCAAATTACTTAGTCAACTATACAAACACTATAAACGTTATTTTTAATATGTGCATGCTTTAACCAAGCCTAACAAGGTTTAGGATACTGATTTTTCTTAATACTTTGATATAATATTTAGTAGTTTTTCCCCTATTTTTTACGATCAAAATATAACATACTAAATAAAAAATATAAATTATTTATCAAAATTTATGATATTTTATCTTAGTAACTTATCTTTCTTTTATCTCATTTTTATGAATGACAAAATATTATACAAAATATTTTATGGTATAATTGAATAATTTAAAAAAATTGTCCAAAGAAACGGTAATGATATATTTTTACGCTTTGTAAAACGTCAAAGAAAATTATAAAATACTCAAACAGTGCCTTATAGAAAAATTAGGAAAAAAAAAGGTTAAAGTTATGTGGCGAAAACTTTATTGCATACATCATGTAGATAGTAGATGTGATTTTCATATAAATTTAAATTGGAATTGAATATCTAAACTTCTTTGTATATATTTGTTGATTTAACATACATGGAAAGAGAGATGATTTTTTTTGTATTTAATTAACTTTTAATTTTTAAACAGCATATATGTTTGTATTTTGAAGAATAATGTGCCTGTGTTATCTCCCTCCTAAAAACTATACCTTTTTAGATTTTATATTTTAAATTTTCTATTCTTGGATCAATGTTGTCGTAAATAAGCAATACATTTGTCGTTATTAATCATAATATATTCAAAATTTTATTTACTCCCATATTCAAATACAAAAATGAATCAATGAACTAAATAGAAAATATGGTATAAGTTAAAAATGAAGTTTTTGTCTTAATTTTAATTAACCAAAATGTAAAAACAGTAATAGTTTCATAGAAAAGAAAATCGTTTTTTCTGCTCTCTTTGCCATAATATATTGTACACATTTTTTTTAAAAAATATTTTAATTTATATTTTATATAGTAGTCTCAAATTCAAATCTCGAAATTTTTAATTTGACTAGGATATTTTCTCTTTGTTTTGATCCAAACATCAAATTAGGTCAGATGATAATAATTTTGAACGAGTTCTAAACGTTAATCTAAAAAAAAGGTTGCTTTAGTTTCTTTTTAGACTTTTGACGATATATTTTAAGCAAAATGAATAGAACCAATGAGATCACTCATAATGTTTATTTGCACACCATTAATAATAATTGTAATTGTACAGCCCAAAATAGTGCAGGTTTACAATTATCCTTCGCTTGTAAGGTCATATATCTGTATCACAGGGTGTATTTTGCCGGATATGAAGTAAGATTGTGGTTATATTTTATTTACGTATACATACATTATACAATATATATAAAAAATGGCAGTGGTCTGTAATTTGGAATATATAATTATGTCCAATAAAAATATATATAAGTTGGAGGTATCTTTGACTGTGTGATTGCCAGCTGGTTTCTATGCGTATGACAAAGGTATTTTAACTAAGTATAAGATAATAATAAACATATTAATAAATAACTCATATATTGCCCAAAAGGCAGAAACAGATATCGAAGGAAAAAAATATGGGAGGTAAACGTTTATATTCTTATAAATATATTTAACAAAAAAAATAAAATATTAAAATGGATCCAAATATATAATTAATTTTATATATAATAATCAATAATATTTATCAACGATTTGCCTGAACCACAAAACATGTGTCTAATTGAACCAGGCTGCTCATGAGCTAGACAACAAACTGGAGAATAACGTGTTGAAGGCGTCTACTTGATTAAGAAATAGTGATAATATGAATTTACAATAAATCCTAGGAAATTAATATCGAAGTAATAAATATCCACGGTTATAATTCTTTTGCATGTCACTTTATCAGCTTCAAAGTGTTGACTCAACTTTGTGTCAAGAAAATTTTGCTCAATTACATTTAGGTTATTCATGTTAAAAAAATAAGTTGACCTTTATAATCAATTAGAGATGTGTTTGATAGTTAAAACTTTGTTTCAATTAAATTAGTTAGTCTTTAGATGATACCATGATTTTTTAATATTTGTCGTATGGTATGCATTAATCTCTTTGCAAGTATTATTTTAATTTAACTAATTGTGAGGTGGTAGTGTACTTGGGTCTAGTAATTCAATGGAGAGAAGACAATAAACTCAATGGCAAGTTTGAATCACTGCTTGTATAAAAAGAAAAAATTAATATACAAAAGATCAACTTTCGGCTATCAGTCTTACTAAAGATTTTTATGCTCATCATCAAATTTTCACCTTCTCCAAGAGATTCAATTGTTCATATAAAAAAGAAACAAGTGTTTGACATCATTACGGGAGTAGATGATATGGTTGGCTTATAAACTACGAAGTGTCCAAATTTTTTCTTTCAAAGCAAAAGATCTTGTTATAATGAATCCCGAAGTGTTTTAGGATGAAATATACCGAGTACGGACGAGTTATGCCTTTCCCTTAGAAAGCAAAAGGTCTATTTGTAATGTATCTAGAGAGTGTGTTGGGAGGAGACCAAGCATGTACTTAGGCTTGAAGATATGAACCATTTAAAAAAAGAGGTTGAAGAGTCTACTTAGCACTTTTGCTAAGTAGGCTACTTAGTGGTGATCTAATCTGTCAGATTTGATTCTAACGGTTACAAATCAAATTTAAAAGTTTAAAATATATTTTAATATTTGATTTGTAACCATCAGAATCAAATCTGACGGATTAAATCATCGCTAAGTAGCATACTTAGCAAAAGTTCTAAGTAGGCTCCCTTTCTCCTTAAAAAAAATTGCCAATACTCTGTTGCATGTCATGATCTATAAGTGTTACGTGAACATGAAGTAGAAAAGTTGGGAGTAGGAAAAGTATACATAAAAAATTTTAAAATAGGACAATCAACCAAGGAGTTAATTTAGACTCTCAAAGAGTGTCTATGAATAGGTTAGAGATAATGATGTGTGATGTGTTAAAGCGCACCCAACTTTAATTTCACAAGACTTGAAATATGTTATACAGACAGTTTGCTCGGGTGTAAATTTTTGAGATTGAGATCATGCGAGAATTTAATTGTAAATTTAAAATATTTTTTTCCTAAACAAACAACTCAAGGTGCAAGTATTCAGTCTTCACCATAGTATATTAAGGTTGAACCTACAGAGAAATCAAATTTTGTTTACTTAACTAACTATACTCTCTACTTGAGCCAAATTGAAGAAAATATCAGTTTGAAAATGCAATTAAAGGAGTAATGCTGAAAACTAAAATTAATATGTTTTTAGGTTTTCGAAATTTCTACAAAAACAAAAACAAAAAAATGCAAGAAGGTAAAGATCTGAATCAATCAACAAAAAATAAGCGCGAGAACATAGAATGTGCTTTCGACCTCGTTCTTGTCATTGAATCAATAAGCCCTACAAAGAATAACCAAGAATCACTAGGTAATAGGTCTATCTACTTTCGCAGATTAAGCACTTTAACCTAGCTGCTCTCGCTCCTCAAAATTGAAAATCAAAACACACGCACAACACTGATTACCTCGGTCAATTCTCAAAGTCTGAGTTATCCCTGTCTAATTTGCTCAACAACTACAAGGTAAGAACCTCTCAGCTATCACTACCACTAGGGCATAGGTCAAGTAGTAATCTCTTAGATTCTACTGTCCTCTCAGTTCATAGTAATACCCAGCAATATCCTCCACCCTCTCGAATAGATATTGCAATGAGAACACACCAAAATATCAAAATAAAAAACTAGCTACGAAAATCAGTAATAAAGAAATTAGAAGTTCATGCAATACATGGGCAAAACTAGGAAGCAGCAATGAAAACGCCAAAATGCATTCAAATGGCGATCATGAGTTCTACAACACCCATATGGTATGGCTAACATATTTATCCATACATGTTCATCACAAATATTTGAAAGATAAAGGAGTTCATCTCCATTACATAAATCACAAAGAAAGCGCATAAAATATGAATGTTATTTTCTATCTCCTTCCTCTCATTCATTGCATCAAAATCAGAAAATAAAACTTTAGCTTCGGATCTCTCCTTCACTATCTTCTGCTCGAAAAACTAGGTAGAAAGGTCGTCTTCTTCTCAACAATGACGAACCCCTTCATGGTAGCTATTTTCTTTCTTTTGTGCTCTTGGTTCCATCTTTCTTCTATTGACACATGTCATACCTTCTCCTACGAGAAATAATCAGAAATGTGGGAGGAGGAATCTCTTGCTAAATTTGTTATCCTAAACCCTAAGTTAGACATAAAAGAACATGTTATATCTAAGGTGCAAGACTCATAGTGTAACAACCCTAAAGTAACTTCCACATGTTGCAAGATCCACCCATGGAGACATTACATAATGCCTTACTAGTAAACTTTGACCATGTGCAATCAACAAATAATATCCATCAATGAAAATTAATGAAAAATATATAAAGAAAATAATTATTTTATAAGTTAAAGATTAAACATCATGATCAATAAATATTACTTTTTTATTAAATGAATGGTGTTCCATGCTTATTACAATTTAAGGATTCATAATGAAAAGTTATAGTAAGATAACTAGATAAGTCCTAGTTCCATTCATATTACAACTTAAGAGTTCATAATACAATCTACCGCGAGATAATTATATAAGTTCTTGGTACATGTGCAAATCTGTTATCCCATCATCAACACACATCATTAGTCTGTTGACCATTGTCTTGTACCTGCATAAATATGATACAACAATTCTCTTATGAACTTTAGTCTAATGTGGAGGAAACAACAACGATAAATTGAACATGTAATATCTCTTATCAAATAAAAATAAAATAAAGAGGAGATAGATAGGATAAGATAAAGGAAAGATATAGTTGGTTAAGATTAGGAAAAGAGTTTGAATTGAAATTAAATTATTATATTTCTTATCAATTAAATATTCCTAATCCTATGTTGACTATTTTAAAAGAATCCTAATCATATGGAAGATTATCTTTTAAAATTATAAATAAAGATAGAGTTTTAATTACATTCAAACTCCATCTAGAGCTTAATTTCCTTCCCTATAAATAGGACCCAACCCCTCTCCTCTCATCCCATAATTTTCTCTCCCTCTCCT
>LTAE01011565.1:0-15060 GCA_001647135.1 Pontederia paniculata | reverse complement strand
TATATATATATATGAGAAATATTAACGTACATACAAAAGTTGTGTATGCACCGTGCATACACACACATTATGTATATATGCCTTTAATATATATATATACTTACATGTGTTAATCAATGTATCCGATGATTATTATTTGATCTAGTATAAATAGCTTAGAAATCAAAAAGTTGATTTTAGTTTTGGATGTAAAAACTAATTAACTACTTATGTTAAATATAGCTCAGACCATCGAATATATTGATTGGCATATATAATAAAAAAGTGATGCCGAGTTATTAGTATATAAGAAAATAACACTATATTTTTAAAGAATCCCTAGTTAAAGTAAATATAGAAGATTTCAAACATGATTTTGTTATTTTAGGAAAAATAATTTTCCTGAAAAATGGTAAACGATAAGTAGTCATTCATAACACAATAAAATCAAGAACATAATAATTATAATATTAAAGAATCTCAACAAAAGCAAATTATTTTTTCAAATTTGTAATAAAAATAAAATTAATAAAATAATAATTATATTTAACTAACTAAAGTAAAATAAGAAAACTTTTAAATGTGAATATATATTTTCGGAATGATTATTTCCGAAAAATAAAATAATAATTATTTAAAACATAAAGTAAACTAATAACAATTAAATTTCAATTTAAAAATAAATTAAAGGGAAAATATACAGTCGAATATAATAATTATTTTTGAAAAGTCAAAGTAATTAAGAAAATTAAAAATTCATAATTTCACAATCATTCTTTCTTATTTAAAATTATTTAAGAAAATAAGTAAAAAAGGTCCTGGCTCAAGAAAATTAACACAACTTGAAAATTAAATTTATTTTTATTTACCAAATATTTATATCGTGGAAAAAAGTAAGAAAAATATATTTTTAAAGAGCCCTAACAAAAGTAAATTAAGACAATTTTAAATTTAAATTTATTTTTTTTGGGAATCATTCTTTCACTGGAAAATAAAAAGTAATAAAATTTTAGTTAAAATGTATCCTAACTCAAGTATAATAAAACTTAAAATTTTATTATTAATATTTAGAATATTGGTTTAGTGGAAAAAGTAAAAAATAATAGTTATTTTTGAAGACTCGATGTAAATTAAGAAAATTTTAAGTTTTACATATCTTATTTTCGAATTATTCTTTTCTTGGAAAATAAAAAATAAGAAAATAATAATTGTTAAAATGAGTACTAACTAAAGTAAATCAAGACAATTTAAAATTTTAATTAAAAAAAAAAGAGTACACCAACGAATTAAGGTGAGAATAAACAACTGAATATAACAATTACTTTTAAAGTGTCAAAGTAAATTAAGAAAATTTTAAATTTGAATTTCTTATTTTAAAATTATTCTTTTCCTAGAAAAATAAAAGAGTAATAAAAAATAAAAGAGTCTTAATTCAAGTAAATTAATAAAATGTCAAATATATTAATATTTTCTGAGTATTTGTTTCGTAGAAAAAAAGTATTTTTAAAGATTTGTAACTAAAGTATATTATGAAAATTTTAAATTTGAATTTAGTGTTTCAGAAAAAAAAACTGTTATAAAGAGTTCTACGTAAAGTACATTAAAAGATAAAATTCTTTTCAAAGTAAAGAATATATTTACAAATTATGAAAAAACAATCTAACATGTAATAGTTATTTTTAAATTGCCAAAGTAAATAAAAAATGGAAATATTGTTATTGAAGTTATTTTTTCCCCTAAATTATAATAAAAAATACTTAATAAGAGTTATAAATCTCAAAAATTTAAATTGATCATTACTTTAGATTTGTAAAAATCTTTTTGAGCCTTGACCTATAGAAATTTTAAAACATGCTTTGATTGGTTCAAGGCATGTCCACATGTTTATATTCATCATCTCTTTAATGACTTGATCATGTGAGACTAATTCAAGACATGATGATCTCCCAGCATGACACATAGCTCATACAGAGAGTTTTTTATATTACATGTAACATCCTAACCCATCAAGATATTATTCGTTTTGGGTCTTGGTATGCATTATTTTAAAATACTTCTTGACTGGTTCAAGACATGCCCGCATATATACCCAACATCTTTCTTATGACTTGCTCATGTGAAACTAATTCGAAATAAGCCTCTTGCATAGTAATAAAAAATATTAATTTTAAAGTGTCATAACTAAAGTAAATTAAGAAAAGTTAAAATTCTAACTGAAAAAACCGTACATTATCAAATACAAGAAATAAACAACAAGAAATAAAGCAATTATTTTTTAAGAGTCATATTAAATATTAAAAAAATCTTAAAAATTTAAATTTTGCTTGTTTTTCAAATCACTCTCGTTTTATATTCTCTCTTCACCATCTCATTCCTTATTGTTGAATGATTTATATAAACAATAATTTTAAATCATATTAGATGGGCACAAAATTTAACCTTTAAGCTAAATAAATCAAAAGAAGAAAAAATTATGGACCGATCCCATTGTTCCACCCTTAGCCGGTATAACTTATCTAACTCGGTAAGTAGGGTTCTATCATTCATAGAAATGTTTGGAAGAAAAAAGAGTATTTAGTTGATGGTGATAAATGTAAGATGAAAAACAAATGAAGAAGGATGATGAGCCTTGTGAGCTACCAAGCTGCTTTACTCCATGTTAAAGAACTAGAAACTAACGGATCGAAAGATTAGATACTCCTCTACCATATCTATATAAATAGAATAGTCGTCAATCTATATGAAATGACAACTGTTTCCTTGGTTCGGAAGAAAAGGAGGATAGATACAATACCTGCCCAAATGCACATATATTGCATATATCTGGCATTTCTCAATGTATTTCTTTGGATCAAGACTATTTTCCTAGCTAATAAGATGTGAGAGCCTCCACGGGTGGATTATTTCTCCTTTTGCTCCTCAGGCTACGAGGTGTTAGCAATCATTTCCCGTTGTTTCCATCCAAGGGCAGACTTTTAACTGAACATTCACATATGGAAATAACCACTTCTCGTCTAACTTGCAGTAAGATATTATAAGCTCATAATCGATTAATGTTTTTGTTGCTTTTTAATTATTGATTCCCTGAAAAATAGTTATAAAAACAATAAAAATTTAAAAGGGGTCTTAACTCAAGCAAATTAATAAACTTTAAAATTTGTAATTTATTATTATTTTTGGAAAATAATTATGATTTAAAAAAAACTAAAAAATATTCCATAGAATTTTCTTTAAAAAAGTAAGAAAATAATTATTAATTTAAAGAGTAATATTTAAAGTATTTTTATGGAAGTCTAAAATTATATATCAAGATATTAATAAACTAAAAGAATAAAAACGATAAAATATATTTGTTTTAAAGAGTCAAAGTAAATTTAGAAAATTTAAATTTAAATGTATTATTAATTTAGAAATATTTGTTTCCCAAGAAAATGTAATAACAACAAATAATTATTTTAAAAAGTAAACTAATAAAGCTTGAAATTTTAATTTAACATTATTTCAGAATATTTGTTCTATGGGAAAATAAAAAAAATCAGAAATCGTACCCAAGCTTATACACAAACACACACATTACTTATTGGTCGTAGTTGGTTCAATAATAATAGTAGTTACAGTAGTAAGTTGTTTGTGGAGTTTAACTTGAACTAGCATTCTATCATAATTCATGTTATAGTCCTTAAATTTTAGAAAATAGAATTAAAAAAGATCTGCATAACTAAATTTTGAACTAAATAATAATCGAACAACTAAATTTGAAATTAAATGTAAAATTGATTTAGAATACTTCAAATTTCTTAAATATCAAAAGCTTCTAATTAAGAATTACTTATTAAATATATAAATTTATAGCATAATTTAATCTAAATAAATATATTTTACTATTGATATTTTTATATAGGTGGTTTTGAAAATTAAAAATTTTGTGCATAATTTCGACATGTTTATCCACAATATAGTTATTATCATATATCTTATTTAATATAATAACTATTATACTTATTTAATTTATTTTTTGTTCTTGATGGTTTGTTGATATGAGTTTTTAAGTTTTATTTTGATTTGGATTGAATTGGGTCTTTTTTATTAACCTTAGTTCATTGATTCAATTTAATTTTTGAGATTAAATATTTTATCGGATTCAATTACGTAACTATTGATTTTGTAACAATGGATATTTAAAAGCATTTTATTTAAATAAATCATGGTTAAGCGGACAACAATAACCTTTTCCTTTTTGCCCTACAACACTAAAAAGAATTCATCAAGTCATCAGACAAGTCCCAGAAGACGGCATCCGAAGAGTTGAGCACAGTACCATCAGCGCCCTTCCTCTCATCCTTCCCGCTCTCGTTCTCCTCCGTCGAGCCAAAACCATCGTAGCCATATGACAACTCGTCGTATGGAAACCCGTCCACCATCGCGCGGTAGTCCTTGCACAACCCCTCGTCGTCCTCATCGCCGCATCCGCCGCCGGAGGACGGCAGCGCAGAAAGAGAGCTCATGGCATGATCCCACAGCTTCTCTACCTTACTGTTCTTTGTGCTATCGGTCGAGGGGCCCGCCGCCATCTTTATCTTCTGAACGGTCTCTTCCTTCTTCACATCACCACTACTCGTGCCACCCCTGTAGGCTGTTGCAGAGGGGAGGTGATCTGCATGCTTCTTAGCGAGGAGGTGGAGCATCTCGTCCTTGAAGCAACCGAGGGCGGCGTCGGCGAGGTGGGTGATCTGTGGAGGCTGCAGGGTGGTGGCGATTTCCGCCATGAGGTGGGAGAAGGGCTTGTGCGTGATGGGGTCGATCCCCATCCCGGACAGCTTCTTCTTCAGCTTGGTGTTCCAGTGGTTCTTCACATCGTTGTCCGTCCGTCCTGGTAGCTGCCCCGCTATCAGCGCCCACCTGGTAAAATCACACATATATGGCCTTTTTAGTCACTACCAGTGTTCATTATGATTGACCTGATGATATTTTATCTGTGCAGAAAAATGGATCTTGCATGCCTGTTTCCGACGACAGAATGGAGCTTGACGATGGTCTCTTCCTCCATGTCCGAGAACTCCCCGTGCTTGAGGTCTGGACGAAGGTAGTTGGTCCATCTGAGACGGCAACTCTTCCCACATCTCTGCAACCCTGTTCACTCACATATGTAATAGTTAGCATCCATTGGCATGCATGCACAGATGCACTACTGCAACACGTGCAAATGCTATGTCCACGCGCGGGCGTTAAATTTAAATACCAGCATTTTTGGGAATGAGACGCCAATTGCGTGTGCCATGCTTGGAGATGTAAGAAGCGAGCTTGTTGTCCTCTTCGGGCGTCCACTGGCCTTTCTTGACGTTGTCCTTCTCACAGCATGGAATCCTCCCCATTTTAACTCCTCTCCTTCTCTCTTTCTCTCTTTCTCTCTCCTCTCTTACGGAGATTCCAAGCACCAGTTGGCACAGCTATTAGCTGAGAGATGATGACTATAAATTATTTTGTTCACGATTTATATATAGTCATTAGGAGAGAGAGAGGAGGTTCATACGTGAGTGCATGAGGAGGTTCACAACGCATGAATTTTTTTCTTACAGCAAATATAAAAAATATTCAGCACTTGTGTTGCATGGGAATCAGAAATTTACAGGTTGCTCACTCGAATTGTATGGTCAACTCTTCTTCCCAATTCCCCACTTGTTGACTGCTCGTGGGGGCATGAAACATTCAGGTGGTCGACTTAGTGCCACTTCTTGTTCACGCCGATCGAATTGGCCCGCCCAGTACTTCTTCTGCAACCATGAACATGATAATTAAATGCCAAAGCTTCTTTTGAAAAAAAAGATGGCGCCGCGGATTGTTTTAGAACAGGGAAAGAAAAATGTCTTTTGCAACAAGCGATCTGAATTTTAATTTTAGTTTTTTTTTTACATTGTAGTCGATTTTTTTTCGGGAATTCAACTCGTTAGCAGCTGATGAGAAGGTCAAGGCTTAGAAATAAATTTGATCGAATCAATTTTTTATTTAATCATTTGATAAATATATTATGTTATAATAAATAAATCATAAATATAATATACTTCATATATTCGTATTTGTTTATATAATTTTATAATTATCAATTAGTTAAACGATTATATTTATCAAATGTTTTTATTAAATTTAATAATTAAATCATTATTTATTATCTGTTAATATATAATTGTTATTTACTGTTTGTTTAATATCTAATCAATATTATCTTGTCAAATATAATTGCAACCTCTCGAAGGAATTTTTTGCCGTTTTTGAAATTTTGTTGTGATGGCATCTGGAGTGAAATAAGAGATGGCTTCAGAATACGAGTACATGTTCTGCACGTTATTTCCTGGAGATGCATGGTTTCAATTTAAGAGTATCTCGTTGCATCAGATTCCTTTTGTTAATGATGAGATCTCACTTTTACTTTTGCATGCAGTTAGATGCATCTTATTCCTCCTAATTACTTATTTTCTTAAGCTATTATATTTTCAGGAAAAAAATATATACAAATTATAAACTCAAACTTAACTCAAGTCAGAGTGGTAAATTATAAGCTCATTCTTTTAATCATTTTATATTGATAGATTAATTAAACTATCATTGTTTGTGCAAACTTATAAAGTGACAATGGCCTGGTGGAGCTTGAAATCCATCCAATTGGCTATTTTAAATGGATTTTCGAGTGTTCGTCAAAAGGAACAAAGGAAAGTGAAATTTATTTGAATGAATTTGCTCAATTGAGATATCTGAGAAAAAAAATTATTTTTTTTTATTTTCATTCGAAAGGGCCCTTATTCTATATCTATATTTCTTCCAAATTCAAAAATGAAGTTATTACATAATTATACAAAAATAGGAAAGGAATAAATCCTGGGTCACTATCTTATGATAGAACTCCCGTTTTACATAAATATAAGATAGAGTTGACGAATAAATAAAGCGTTAACAATTCAATTAAAAAAATATTTTTCAAATTGTCACTTGGATGTTGTATGCTTTATTTTTTTCTCATATTAGTTATTGAAATCTTACTTAAATAACTTAATAGATGATAATATAATAAAATTTAGAGATAAATGAGGGTATATAGCACTTGACATTGTACCTCATGTAACACATCATCTTGACTATTAATTTTAAATCAAATGTGAGATCTAGTTGTCCCGTCATTTTAATAAGATCAAATCTGGCCATTGACTTAAAATCAATTGTCAAGATCATGTGATGCATGAGATGCACTGTAAAGTGCTATGCACCCTCCATTTTTTTCTAAAATCTATTACTGAATCTAATATTTTGTTAATATTATAACTATTGCTATACTCGAGATGAAAATTTGTATGCGCTCTAGACTTGCTCGTGTCAATCAACTAGTGCTTAATCATACCTATGCCCATAAAAATAATGGCATGTCATATTGCGTCAAATATGACATATGGATGACCCAAGCCTAAACCGATCCGGTCGTGCCAACAATCTCGGGTTAGACCAACTGGATAGGCCAACCGTTCTTTTTATAATTTTTAACTTCTAGTATATTAAAAATCTCTTTTTTTACTATAATAAAGTTTAATAATTTTATGTCATAGAACATAATATTTAATAAACTACATCATAAATCGATAAATTAGTAACTAAATAATAAAATATGATATTATTGTGTTAATAGTTAGTATATATTATATAAAAATAGGTGCCCCATAAAAAACTTATTATATAAGTAAAGTTTCAAAATATGTTGGAGGAATGATTTGAATATAGGTTAAAAATGCAAGTGAATACCTTGACATAAAAACTTATGTATGTAATATCATTCTAATAAAAAAATTACATAAAAAAATTCCATGCTCGATAGTGCCAAGCCCTAATCATTGGGCCCATGACGGACCGGACCCAAAAACCCAAAAGAGTGGCTTGACCTGAACTCCATCTCTAACTATACCTTTATTATTACTCACAATAATAATATATTTTTTCATTAAATATATTATAATTTATATAAATTATATATTACTATGGTTAATTAATGATAATTGACTAATAATGCCTTATAAATAATTGTGTTTCCTTGTAAATTAATATTATAACAATCTAAAATCATAGTTACTTTCATATTATTATCATTTGAAAACATATATTATTGTTGTATTTATTTACTTCTTTTGCTAGGAATAAAATTTTATTTATTTAATTAGAAGATGTGCTTATGATTTAAGTTTTGAAAATTCAAATTAAATTTATAAAAAAATTGAAATTTAGCTACTTTTGATTTTGATAAAAATTGCAAATTATTTAATAATATTTTTATATTCATAAATATGATAACATAATTGTTAGACACATTTTCATATACTAAACAAAGTAATATAGATTATTTGATCATTTACTACATGTGAGCATAACTTAAGTGTTCAACCAAAACTTAACTACTAATACTTAACCATTATATACTAAATATCACTAGCCGCTAACTGTACTAATCAAATGTAGATATTTTTTATATTATTTTAATGAACATATAGGCCTTGTTTGGCATAATAACAAGGAGAAAGAAAACTTCTTTTTTTCCTTTTGCAATTATACACTTTTAAAATAGAATTTGTTCCTACCTAATTTTAAAACCCCGCCTTGAATTGCATGATAACACTTAAATTTGTTCTCAATGCGAGAACAAAGGGTTCAGAACACTTGGCTTATTTCAACTTTTGTTTTAACTTATTAAGTAAATTGTTTATGTTAATAAATATATTATCAACTATATTTAATAAGTCTAGTAACTATTAAAATTTGCACAAAAGTGTAATGTTATGCATAAATGATAACAAAATATAATATTATCAATATTGAAATATTAATCATTTATTATATTATCATAATTATCAGGTAATAATATATTATTAAAATAAAATAAAACTAATTATATGTTATTAGAAACATATTAATTTATATAAAAGTTATTTACGCATTGTAGCAAAATATTTTTATTATTATATAAAAGTTATTTAACTCAATGGTTAGAATTATATTATGACAGTTTATTTATTAAAATTAATAATTTAAATAAATCATATTTATTGTTAGATAATATATAGTAAAAAATATTAAACTTGTTATTTTATTATCATTTCAATCAAATAATTTATAGTTTTAATCATTGGAATACCAATTAATAAACTAATCTCATCATAAGAATATCTTACTTTTGTTCTTATCATATTAATTACAATACCAGAAGAGGCCATATAGGTTGTCGAAAGAGAACCCGACTATCCATTTTGATCGATGAATAATGCATAATCTAGCATGTGGCTCAACTGACATACTAACTTGAACTGATTCTTACATTGCTGAAGTCGTACTAATTGGTAGTGGATTGAATCCACATTCTTTCTTTACCAATTCTTGAATCCTCGGAGAGGACATTGATGTCAAGCAATGAAGAGAACAAGAAAATGTAATGTCATTTGAATTTCATACGTCCAACTTTGCTAAAATTAATGTTGGACAAAATCGAATTTTGGTTCTTGATTAATTTTACTAAAGTTGTTAGTAAGTTAATAAATTGTATATACATAATGCACTAATGTGTTACATACAAGTATTTGGTACGTAGGCAGATACATCTCTCCCACTCAAGCTAGAGTAATCACATAGAAGAATGATTATTTTCTATTTATTTCACTCTCCTCCTAGAATAAATAGATTAAGAGATTTCAAAAATGGTTTTCGTTTGTGAAACTTATGTATCCCTTATTTTTTTTAACTTATTTTTATGAGGCTCACATATTTCTTTTGAAAAAAAACAAACTTAATGCAACAACAACGAAGATTCAATTTTTATCATTAAATATCGAACTCATGTCAAACTTTAATAGAGGCTAAAATTGACTATGAAAATAAAATAAGGTTGATGTTATTAGTAGTAAAAATGCAAGAACCTTAAATATAAACACTATTAATAACTTGTTCATTTGATATGACAAATCTCCATAATAAATAGTTCATGTGGAGTGAACCAAAATAAAAAAAAATGATAATAACCTTCTAAAAATCTATCATAAATCTAGAGCTAACGTATGCATTTGTAACATAAAAAGTTAATTATTGTAACTATAACAAGGTTACTAATTGACAGATACAATTAGAACATTGTGGATTGTAATTATCCATTAATTCTCTAACCAACAAACTATCCTCATAATTAATACAAACTTATATCATATTAGTACATCCATCTTAAAATTTTACCTTGCCCTTGAGGTAAAAGAGGATTGGTGATCATTTGTTAATTTTTTCATACTTGTGAGACTCTATCTCTGTGTAAAGATACTGGGTATGATGTTTGAACCACGATGATTTTTCAACTTCTTTTTCCTTTTTGATGGAAATTTAAATTTGAAGGTACTAAGTGTAATGATCTTTGCTACGTTGATACCAAAATGATAAGAGTCAAAAAATGACTATAAAATAAAATAATTGGTATTAATAATAAAAGTAATAAGAATCTTAAACATAATTATAACTAATAACTTGTCCGTTCGAGAGGATAAATCTTCATAGTCCGTGTAAAGTGGACGAAACTCAATTACAATGTTGATAAACAAATTTTTCAATGATTAAAAAATAAAGATATAATCCATCCATATATCTATAACGTGAAAGGTTAGTTATTATAAAACTACCCACTTTTTTTATCAAACCATTATTTTTTCAACTAATACAAGAGATATATTATAGATACATCCCCTAAAATATCACTATATTCTTAAGGTGAAAGAATATTAATTAATCATTTTGTACTGATTTATTCAAGCTTAAGAAACTCTCTTTTTGAGTAAAGATAGACAAGAAACATGTTCGAACGATAATGAACTTTTAACCTCAGTTCTTCTTGTGAAATAAATGAAAATTTCTTTTCCATGTGCATGAAAGTTAGTTTCTCTTTGATGGATGTTTGCTTTTTTTTGTGCTTCCTATGTTCTGCATCTATTGTTATGCAAAGCTTTATAATAACTAATAATATTGAAAATTGTCATAATATTAAATCAATTGTCATTAGGTGGATAGGTATTGACATTTTTAGTTCTGATACTAAAATGATAACGACGAAAAATAATTATAAAAGTAAAAATAAGATAAACATGCATTATTAGTGGTAAAAGTGTAAGAATCTTAAACACAAACACAAACATTAACAATAACTTGTTCATTCAAGATGACAAATTACCATAATAAATAGTCTATAAAAACTGGATCAAACTCAAATATAAAATTGATAATAAATTTCTCAAAATCTATCTTGGATCTAAAACCAAGGTATACATTTATAACATGAAATGTTAATTGTTATGACTAAAACAAAGTTAAAATAGAGACATAAATAACTAAAATATTGTGGCTTGTAATTAGTCACTAATTCCCTAGCTAATAAATTATCCTCATAAATAATACAAACTAGTATTATACCATACTCGTAGAGCAAGACACTGAAAAACAACAAGAAAATGATGAAGCACAATCAAAAGGATCAAGTTTTTGCATTACAACATTACTCTCCCTCTATTAGCAACATCAAGCTAGTAGTTAATGTGTTATATCTAAGAGATAACATCATCCACGATGAATAATATTCAACACTATAGCCCCGCAGACCTCCGGAAGGAGCTCCAACATTGATACCTCATAGAAAATAGAGGTAGAATGACCTATTGAACTACCTCCATCATCGACTTTTAAATATAGCTGACACAAGGCCACCTAAAAATTCTGAGACTTTTGCATATATTTCCTGTTTCCTTATTTGAAAACCAAGATTGCCACAAAAAAATAGAGTCAATAGAAGATTAACATCACATATCATATGATTATTGCTTCAATTCATAATCATCTATCAACAACTATAGAAGCAAAATTGTTGGGCCAGATTCCTCTTGATTCTGGATTGAGAATATATTTGTCTCAATTTAAATTATGCATGAGTACATGTAGTTAAATTAAAATTAGTGGACATAAGCTAATGCCAGAACAGTTCTTTATTTACATTCCACCATCCCCACATGTGATATAATCTACAATAAGATCAAAACTAGATTAATATGCTAGAAACGAACTTTAGAACCATTGATTGTCTCCACGGAATAGAATCCCCATTACTTGTTTACTTTATGGAAGGACCCTTCACATAATAGGACATGGAAATTTAAGCTCAATATGGAGATGCCAACCGGAACAATTCCGCTCTTTGCCAGCTCATTTTGAAGTTGCTTCCTCGTGCCATCTAGCATGTTATATCATACAATCAGACATATTGTACTAGTATTGTTTATGACCAAATAGATTACACTTTCATTTCAATGATATGTTTTCTACTTTTCTTTGGGATGAGATGAGATATATTGTATTAGTTTTCCTTTACACGAAGCGAATATATTTGACCATAAAAAATCTAATCAAGGAGTGAAGTGCTAGAATCCTTTTACCAGGATATGCTTCTTGCATTGTCGTATCAACCATAACATGAGTCCTCTTTCAATAGATAAATCTTTTTATAGAATATTGTTTGCAATCCGGTGATATATATATATATATATATATATATATATATATATATATATCTCAATCACTGACTTCACTTCACCCATAAGAACATAATTTGGCAAGATTTCACATTGGACAAGAGGTCAATAGTACATTCATGTAGAAATTCCATTGGTCACAGAAGGTCTGAAAGCACCAACTCCTTTGATGCAGACCATATATTGATAATAGAGTTTGTACAAGCATCAGTAAATCATAATGAGGAAAATTAGCAACACTTATTAAGCAAGTAATATGCACTTAGATGTGTTGGGTTGCCTCTCAATGAATAAAATCTTTATTGTAGCTATCACTAATCATTAAATACAAATCTCTCAAACCATGACAACATGTGGAGGTCCTTCATGGTATCCTTATATAAGAGTCAGATTAGCAAGATAAAGGACAACGAGGCAGTGATTGGCGGGATTATGGCTGGCTAGGTTGAACCCTTCAGCAAGAAACCTTTGGATCAAGGATAATTGTGTCCTTTCTTGCTCATAATACCCATCAACTGCAATTGATAGAGAATCAAGTGAATCCACGTCCATAAGTATGATTCTTGAGTAGGGGATATCATTGGTGGTTCGAGGTTTTTCTCATTCCAAAATGCACACTGACAAGTCTGTACACCATGCCTAAATTTAGCACTACAAGAATAGCAAAACTCATGTCCACATCTACCAAGTGATAAAAGATGTGAGACCTTAATGTTAATAGTGAAATAGTGAACATTTAATTATTTGATAAGAGTACAAAGAAATAAGGAATAAAACCCTGAAGAAATAAGATAAAAAATGGAGACAAAATATCATCTGAAAGAAAAGAGTATCAATATCTCACGAAATGCTTCATGAATGCAGAAAGGTAATGAACTTTAGTTACAAAAACTTTTTTAGTTTAACAAAAAGGATTTAGGAACATCTAGCATAACAAAAAGGGTTAAGAATTATGCCAAATGACCATAAATTCATTGAAGCCATATGGTTACTGATATTGCTAACTCAAATTTTAAGATAAATAGTAATGAACTATGATACAACATCATCATTACATGAGTTATCCAACTACCGAACTAATAATATATTCTTACTATCAAGTTAATAAGCATGCAATTGAACTTGTTCTAATTGACAATTTCATATTAAAATCCTGAAGTTTGAAAAATGCCATGAAATCCAACAGTTAACTTACCTAACCATTGTATTAAACAACTGACTTACCCAACCACTGAATTAAACAAATGAATAAAAAATACATGGCCACAAGCTTAACACTTAGTTTTGTAAAATTTATTGGAACCAACAAATAGTAGTGATATACGAAAATAATAAAACATCTAAATGTTTTTTCATTACACGACTCCTAATGATGATGCCAAACTACCAAATCAAGAAAGCATGACAAATGACTCAAACAAAAGGGCTCCCCTATTGCATGAAGCTCTTGCTTTGCAAGAGTGGGCACAAGATAGTTAATGGTACCCTGCCTTCCCTTGTATGGAAAAGAGGCTTGCCATGGCTCCAATTCATGACACAAAAAAAAATTAATGCATGGCACTATACATATTTTGTGTAGGCCCTCAAAAGATAGCTTGACATATTCAGTTGCTTAACACTTCTTAGTCAATATAGATGGAAACTTTAATTATCTATCAAAGAAAATATGACTATATATCTAGAAAAATAAGACAAGAAACTGAAAGGGTCATCTTCTTCATTAGAATTAGACAAAAGATGAAACAAACTATCCAAGAGCAAGTGGGTTGCCTTCACTAAATTCTTCATAGTTGTTTATGAGATTAATAAAGGCATCCAACATAGTGCACAATTAATAAATAAAAAAATTATGACAACATCTTCCCTTAATTAGGGATGTCTAAAGATTAGAACAACATTTGAAAGGAATGATGTAGCCCATTCTAGAATTTTCACAATGTTCAAGCTAAACTATGCATACCAAGTGATGGAAATGAAGTGAAAACAAATGACAATCAATTGTATGCTCTATGATGTCAGAAATCTAGACTTTGTATGACCATATGGTTTTCACAAAAAAAATAGAGGAAATGAATATGTTGTTCTGATAATTGTTGAATCTAGGATCCCGAGAATGTTTTAAATGATCACAAATTTGTAAGTGAACTCAGCCTGTACTGATGAACTTGTTGAGCTTATTTCTGAAACATGATATATTCAAGTTCAGAGGGATGGTTGACCTGAGCTGAAGGAATGGGCGACCAGTGCACACGCAATATATATCAGAAGAACTACATGTGTGCAGTGGACGTCCTAAGTATATGAAGCGGTCGACCAGTTTCAGAGGGAGAGTATATGTAATGGAGAGCAGAAGCATAAATTGTAATATATCAAATTTTTAAAATAGAAATAAAATAAAATAAAGAGGAGATATATATGATAAGGAAAGATATAGTTGGTTAAGATTAGGAAAATAGTTTGAATTGAAATCAAATTGTTATATTTCTTATCAATTAAATATTCCTAA
>LTAE01011564.1:0-15060 GCA_001647135.1 Pontederia paniculata | reverse complement strand
GATGGGCACGTGTGGTCGTGATCGCACAGATCACGACCGTGACGGACGAGCCGTGATCACACGGATCATGGCCGTGACGCGAAGGTGGAATCGCGTGAATGGGAGCGACGATCGCGCTCCCGTCCGTGGATGTGCCAGGCTCGTGGAGACATATATAAACGCGTGGATTACGTGTTGATCGTGGTATCGATCAATTGAGGAAACGAGCGTCGAGGGGCGACGCTCGTCCGCGCCGGCGATTGCGCGCGGTGATGGCCGCGGATAGGGGACGGAGTGCTACGCGGTGGGCGGCTTTAAAAGGATCAGCGTGTCCTGCGAGTCCCCAATCCATACCCACACAACATCTGAGTTTCTCTCTCGATCTTACAAATACAACTTTGAGCACAAGAAAAAAAAATAAAAAACATAAATATTAAGTCAGGCTGAGACACCCTTTCCTTAAGTCAGCAAGATGGAGTCCATGGAATGCTCTGCACTTTGCGGTCGAATGGGAAAAGGATCTAAGAGAGTTTCAGTAGGAACTTGCTCCAGTACTTCGTCTTGCTGACAAATTATGCACCACTTCACACACAAACTCCACATTGTCCATGCGATGCAAGAAAAAAGAATCGGCATTCGATGTGCCAACTTCGAGGAACAGTAACAGTGATCCATAACTCAAGTTAATACCACAAACACCTTGATCGAACGCCAAAAATAATAAACCACAGTAAGTGCCGAAAAAGGTATGATTCAAATAAAGATCATACCTTTTGGTAACCGGGAGCAAGACGAAGCGGGGGATTTGGAATGTGGAGCTCCTCTGACGCTGCCTTTTGTGCTAAGATAAATTATGAGTGGATTATGAAAGGATGTAGTGATGTACAATGGTCCACAAAAATTTAATTTTGTAATTATTCTTTATTCTAATTATGAATCAATCCACTGTTAATAAATTTGAATATAAAAGATTTCAAGTGGGTATCCAAAAAATTATGATTGGATGCTTGCTATTTATCAATATATAGTGGAAAATTTATTTTTTTATCATACATACTATTCATACATTGTCTCCTTTATTTTTAATTAATTGAAATTTAACTTAAATTAATACATTATATTAGGGTGTTCGTTGGATTAAATCGATATGATAAATTCGACGATCTGAACTGATCCAATCTCAATTGGATCGGGTCGGATAAGAACCGTCCCGATCATAACCTGAGAATCAATGGGTCGGATAAAAATTTTAATTTTTCAAAATCGATCAACTCGATCCAACTCGATGAATCGAATTTTTATATATTTTTTATTAAATTTGAATCATATATTCGTGATAAGAACTTTATATTACTTTAACATTAAATATATTAAAAAAATATATTTATATCCTTTAAAAATATTACAAATTTTTTAAAAAAAATATATTTCTATCTTTTTTTAAAATATAACTAATGTTAAATATTAAAAAAATAAAAAAAATACATAAAATTGATCGAATAAACCAATGGTCCGATTTATTAAAGATCAAATCGAATTAAATTCGATGATTAATTTGTCTCAATCCAAATAAAATTAATCTGTTTGGATCTAACATAAAATCGGAGGATCCTAGTGAACCACCACCACCACCCCCTCCCTTCCTGCCCCTCCCTAACTCACTCCACTCCACACCCCACTACCACCACCACCTCTGTACTCCATCGGTTTTGCCCTTGATTGTTTATCATATACTTTATTTCTTCTGACGATGGAAATGAAGCATGGAGAAATTAATGTAAAAGATCAGTCTTTTTTAACTTTTAACTAATTTGATTTTTATGCATCAAATTATATTTTTAATTTATAAGAAAAAATATTTTATTGTCAACATTACTATTTTAAAACTTTGTACTTCTCGTAAACTAAGAAATAAGAACCAATCAATTTAACAAGAGTGGTAAATATATAACACACTAGAATATTTGACTCGAGACTCATTCAATTATGAATTCGTTTTAAAAATTATTTGTACAAAAAAATGATTATTTAAGCAAATAAGTTCTCGAATTTAATATTCTAAACTCAATCATTTTACCGTGGATGCCATTTTATATTATTGACAATCTATTTCTAATAGATATAAATAAATTATATAAAAGGCTCGAACTTTCTTATTTGTTCAAATCTAACTTAAAATTTTATTTTATTTTTATCTAAGATACCATAAAAATTTAAATTGATTATAAATTAGTCCATCGCTATAATTTTTCATTATGAAAAGTATTAGATGTTGATTTAGCATTTGTTACATGAATAAATGGATTATATTAACATTTTAGTTTTCACACGGCTCTTATATTATTCAAATTTGATCGAGGTTTTAACTATACTAATCTATTAACATGTGTGATACACGAATATTAAACAAGTTATAAACTAAATATATGAATTACCCCAAGTCAATTATCATAACATCTAATTTTGGTCTTTACACAAAGTATTTATTTTATAAGAAATAAATAAATAAATAATCTTATTTTATGAATGCCTAATCTAGATAATTATTTGATGCGAAATAATAAGTTTATACATATAAAAGATATCCATAGAATTAATATATCTATTTAAGTTATGTTTTTTTTATTATATAGTGTTGGAGTTAAAATCATGCTTACATAATTAAGTAATTTATACTTTTAAGTGTGAAATTATATCAATTACTGAATTTGGTGCAAAATATTTATTTATATTTTAATAAGACTTTTTTTTATATTTTTATTGTATAGATAATTTTAATTATCGTTATAGTTTATAAAATGTTGCATTTGAACTTGAGTAGTTGAGTTATTAAACAAAGGAGAGAAATATTAAATAAAATTTGATCGAGGTTTTAACTATATATCTAAAATAAGATTACTATTTAGATAATGAGTTGGAAAATTAATTTGTGACAATATTGATAATTATTGACATATTTAATTATTTTTTTAATGATAAAAAATAGAACTAATTTAAAATTTTATATTTTTAAATAATTTTGTTTAAATAATTTTGTAAAGAAAGTAAAAGTTTGACAACTTTTAGACATGCATGTTGTCGTGCTCATTTCAATCAATTCATATTTTAAATGTGCTTATAGTCGTGCCCAAAAAAGATCGTGTCATGCTAAAATTGGCATTCGAAAAGCTTGGCTCGGCCCAACTCGATTCGAATTCATTCATGTTGATCGGTCATGCCAAATTAGACCACTATTATTTTATTTTATTTAAAAAAATTAACTTTTATATATAATAAAATTTATCCTTCATATCATATAATATAGTATTTAATATAATAATATTATAAATAGGTAAATCCATAACTAAATAATAGTAGATGATATGATGCATTAAGTATTGTATGATGCATATTAGCGTGCATATATAAAAATATGTTGAAGAAAAAAATTAAACTTGAATTAAAAATATAAATAAATATTTTTTTAATTTTTTTGAATAGTATATATTTTAAGAAAGTATTTATATTTTATATATTAATTATGTCTAACCGTTTCGAATCCGAACGAACTCGTGTTCATTGGGCCGGAACCATGTCGGACCAAAAATCCTGAAGAAGCAGCCCGGCCTAGCCTGGGTACGTACCAGGCCGGGCAGCATGACCATGCCGGCACGGACTGGGCCGGGTGATCCCGCTCGGTGTCCATCCCTACTCCTCATGTGCTTTGCCGTTCGGGCCGTCGCGCCCCATAAACGAATGCCGCGACACATGACACCGCGCGTCGGTTCGGCCGAGCTCGCAGCGCCAAGTCTCTGTAAACCTTCATCGAAATATTATCGAGCACCTTACCGGCGGAGACGATGCTCGTCGCAAAGCTCCCGGTCTCCCCCCTCCGCCCTCGCCTCCCCTCCTTTTTGGACCCGAATGTTAACTCCAAGACCACCTTCCTTCCCGTCAAGCCCGCCCGACCGACCTCCTTCCCCGTCATCGCCGCCGCGCCCGCGACGCCGCCCGAGCCGACGCCTTCACAGACCCGCGTGGACGTCCTCTCGGAATCGCTCCCTTTCATCCAGCGGTTCCGCGGCAAGACGATCGTCGTCAAGTACGGTGGCGCCGCCATGACGTCTCCCGACCTCCAGGCATCCGTCATCAATGATCTCGTCCTCCTCGCCTGCGTCGGCCTCCGCCTGGTTCTCGTCCATGGCGGTGGCCCGGAGATCAACTCCTTGCTCCGCCGCCTCAACGTCGAACCCCAGTTCCGAAACGGTCTCCGCGTTACCGACGCCCTCACCATGGAGGTCGTCGAGATGGTCCTCGGAGGAAAGGTCAACAAGTCCCTCGTCTCCCGCATCAACGTCGCCGGGGGCACTGCCGTCGGCCTCTGCGGTAAGGACGGCCGCCTCTTAACCGCTCGCCCTGCCGCAGACGCCGCCGCCCTCGGGTTCGTGGGCGACGTCGCGCGAGTCGACCCCACTATCCTGCATCCCATCCTTGGTAGTGGTAACATACCAGTCATCGCCTCCGTTGCAGCCGACGAGACCGGGCAGGGCTACAATGTGAATGCCGATACCGCCGCAGGGGAGATCGCGGCCGCCGTGGGCGCCGAGAAATTGATACTTTTGACGGATGTGGCCGGAATTTTGGAGGACCGGAACGATCCTGGGAGTCTCGTCAAGGAGATAAATATCAGTGGAATAAGGAAGATGGTGGAGGAGGGGAAGGTCGCCGGGGGGATGATCCCAAAAGTTCAATGCTGCGTGAGAGCACTCGCACAGGGGGTGCGCACTGCGAGCATTATCGATGGCAGAGTCCCCCATTCGCTGCTCCTGGAGATCCTGACGGATGAGGGCGCCGGGACGATGATCACTGGCTGAGCTAGAAGGTGTTTGAGATGGTCACAGTTGAGTAGCTGAAGAGTGAGCAGGTAACAGTGTACTCTCCACTTTGCTTGTTTTTTGCAGCAAGTTAGAAGCTTTGTTTCAATTGAATTGAAGAGGTTAAGATAATGTATGCTAATTTTAGCATTCGTTTATCTGATTCTGCTTTGATGCAGTTCTGATGTGATTAGTAAAATATATAAAACTTCAACTGTATGACTAGGACTTCAATTCTGTGACTGTTTCATATGGCATTTCACTTCTCTTCTGTTAAAAAATTGTGTCTTGCCTTCGCGTGGGAGGACTAATTGCATTAGTTTCCTTATGAACTTACTGTGCTATTTTACACCTCTGTTGCTGCCTTTGCCAAGCTCTTATCTTCTATCAGCATGGCCGTGTTACAGACATTCTCATATACACATTTCTTTTTTTTTTTCTTATGACTTGTTATTTTCCAAAGCTCCGGAGACATATTTCACAAATATGCTTCTAAACCTGATTAAAAAATGTGGAAACTTTTTCCCTTTCGTTGAGCAGTATTGAATTGTTCTAAGAGCACTATGTCAAAAATTCAATGCTCCATGGATTGAATGAATATTCTAATGCATACAATTTGAACTGCCAAGGGATTTTTCTTACTGACAATAGTAGAAAAGAAATTTCAGAACGACTGAAATATTTTACAATGTCCCGACTTACTCATGCCTTAGCATAGTTACTGTATGCTTAAGTAGAAAAATTCTGACATTTCAACTAGTGTTTGTTTCATATTTAGGAAGCACATTGTATGCTTATATCATGAACACAGCGGAAAGAAAGCTGAATCTTGCATTCATGGACGTTAGGGATAAATCACAAAAGCATGATAGGAAAGCAGAAATGTTCAACAATATTCTAGGCCTGTGCCTTAGGACATAGTTGCTATATGCTTTATTAGGATTGTGCTAAAAAACTTCGACAAGAATCTTTGTATCGTGGGATACTTTGCAGTTACGAGATTACTATTGATAGACACTCGATCTATGCGGTATTGTTTGTGTAAGATGTGTTCATTTTTCATCTAGAATCGACATCTAAGAATCATGTTTATTTTCAAAGAAATTCTATCTGTTTCGTGGTTAAGGATTTTGGTTTTAGAGCTGCTTGCTTATTGTTTAAGGTTGTGTTTTTAGGAGGCACCTTTTATGGTGCTCTTTTCATGGAAGCATTTGGTGACGATAATCTTTTTTTATCAACCGCAGTTATTATTACTTTTTTGTTTCCTTTTAAAGCAAGCAAATAATTTTGTAGATCAAAACACTAAATGAAAACATGTCTTTTTTTCTTTAATTTTGGTGTACTCCCAGCAGCCTAATTTCCTTTGGTTGCTTGTTGTGAATGAAGTTTGTTCCACAGCTTGTCCCTTTTAAAATGTTCAATACTATCCACATTGTCTCTCCACATAGGAAATAAACCATTTAAACTATTTATCGTTTGAGAAACCTAATTGCAGCTCATGCAATTGTGCCATCTCTTTTCTGCATTATTGCCTCTTCGAAATTCTGAATTATCACATAGTTGGATGACCTATTGGAACAAGACGTGAAAATATGGGGAAATGTACACCCTCCTAGATAGATGTTCTCTAGTGTTTAAATTCTGGTTTAGGTCTTAATTTGGATTATGTAGTGTGGTAACTAAAACCTAGATTATTAAATCCGGACCTGGAGGTTGGACCGTCCGATCCTTTTCTTGCCTCCGAAACAGGTTTTGGGTGACCCCTAAACCGGACTAAGCTGTGTAAAATCAGAAAAAAAATCAATGCTTTCCAAATGAATCACGGATTCACTAAAAATCTAAAAAAAAAGGTGCTGACTGACTAAGCTTGTATCTGTTAATTGAACCAGCTAATGGTCATTAATGCATAGATTACAATAGTAACTAACTTGTCTCACAGGTTCAAATAAAAAAAGAGAGAAATCTACCATAAAATTAACGACTTAATCAACTTGTCTCACAGTTACACTTTAATTAAACTCTAAATTAATCACGCATGCATGAAATTAAATCGTTAATAATAAATTGGTAATGTAAAATAAAAAAACATTGAACAAATGATATCTTATTTAAAAATATTTTAATTAGCCTATTCTCTATTTGATTTAATATTGTATTTTATCATTCAATAAATTATATTATCGTAATTTGCTAAGTATTTTATGATATGTTGTTTTGTCTTTGATTTGTAATTTGTAATTATGAGTTAAAAGTTGATAAGTATATGACATCAAAATTGTAATTTGTTGTATATATATAGAGGGTTTAATACACCTACTAAATACTTAGAGGGCGTTTGGTACGAGGTAATCCCGATAAATTACCGGTTATTTAATTTAAAATTCTCAGGGCCCACTATATTACCACGTTTGACTGCAACATATTACTAATGATTTTTACTTCTTTGGCTAAATTATCACCTCACTGGTAATGAAGATAGCACCCATGAGAGGTGTTTTTCCAGATTACCAGCAAAATGATATGCCTTTTGACAAAATTATCTCTTCAACTGAACTTTAAAAATATTTATATTTTATTACAAAATAATATTATATATATATATATATATATATATATATACACACGAGGGTAGAGAGCGTATAGTGCACTTTTAGTGTAGTGCGTGTAGCGCACTTGTACAGAAAGTAATGACACTTTGTACAAATGAACAATGTTCAATATTTTTTGTACAAATAGTAACGTTACTTTTTGGTGCGCTACACGCACTACACTGAAAGTGTGCTACACGCTCCCTGTATATAGTTCAATCATTCGGCTTCATAAAATCTTTTAGTTTGATATGAATTGGAGGCCTATCGGGATGGATGTTCGCTTCGATTTTGACTAATCAACTTCATGGTTTATGCATGAATATCCAGGCAAATGCACTCACCAGTCCACGTTTAGCAAGATTATCAAGGTGAGAATTCTTTATACATGATGAACGAGTGTCATCTCTGATTCAAGAAGTGCAAAATATTAACGGATTAGTAGACACATTGACTGTAGGAGTTGTGGAACTAGAACTTAGAAGCCAAATCACATTTGGTCGTCCAACTCCGAGCTTCAAATTCGGCAAGACGATAAATGACAAGGCAAAAAAGACCACCTCCATGAAGGAGTTGGAGGCTAAGTTTGGTTCTTGCTTCTTGGGAATTACTAGATTATTCTTATTAACACTGAAATTCTAAAAAAAAGAAAGAATGGGGCATTAAGAACTAAATAGTTCCAAGGTTTAATTCATGCTCCCATTAGGAACTAAATAGTAGATTTCCAAGGTTTACTACAGTGATGTTCCCTTCCTTTTGCCTTGCCATTTATAATTAGTAGGAGTCCTGAAATTCTAGAAATCTTTTTAGGCCCCGTTTGATTCGAGAATAAGATCAATATTAAGATCTTATTTTTTATTTTTTAACCAAACACAACATTAAAGGTATTCTCAATGGATTAAGGGTGTAGAAATGTATTTTCAATGGATTAAGGGTGTAGAAATATATATTAGATTAATAAATCTTATTCCTGGAGTAGTAAAGTTGCATCCAAACAGAGCCTCAAGAGCTAGGGAACACTCAAATATAATAAGCAAGGTTCAAGCTCCGGGTTCATACTTATTCTGTAATAAAACTATAAAAGTACTTAAGACTTATCAAAGATAAAACCTAAAGGTAGTAATGTCGACGAATTTGTTTAAGCCTTACGAATGCGTGCGACGACGACAACGATGAACACCATCACAGACAACAGAAACGATGTTTTCACTGCATCGTTGAAAACATAATTCCCTTGACTCTTCTCCTGAGAGCCGAAAATTCCTTGCATCATTCCCACAATCTTGTCGACCAGCTCCACTATCTTAGCCTTAGTGTTGTCAAATATCCGCCTCAATGTTGCACTGAAAAGATCAGGTTGCTCCGAGCTTTTTCCTTCTTCGTTGTCTTTGACTACATCTGCAATGTCACAAATGAGAGAGAAAAGACTTCAGTAAGACGAAAAAGTTAAGAGCAAGTTCATTTCATAATGGATATGGCGACGAGCAAGATGACAAACTGAACAGAAAACTAGAAACCAGCTAACTAGATGATTGGTAGATGTTAAAGTTTTTATGCTGGACGATAAAATTAGTGATCTGCTGGTAGATTTCTTCGCAGCTGAATTAGGATGAGCCATTACCATTTGTCTTCTCCTAACCTGGGCCTAGGATCGATGCTACTTTTTTTGGTTGTCACCATAATTTTGAGACTTTATGTTGGCTAATACATGTCGCCTTAGGTCTGAGATTTTCAATGAACTTGAAACCTAATGCTTAATGTGTTTTGCTAAAAACAACTTAGAAGTCCCCTAGAACAAAAAGCATCCTATGAATCCTCCACAGAGGGCTATGTCTGAGATGAAAAGTATCGCAAATTATAGTGACACAATGAAAGGAACCAGTAGGTTTACATCAGTGATGTGAAATATATGAAAGAAAGGTCTTGTATCTGACTTTTTCTTTATCGTTTGAATGTGCTTCTTAGTCACCATGGAAGTTTTGCATTTTCAGTTATCCTATTAAAGACATAATGAAAACTTCAAATTTCAGATAAAGAGCTTAATTAGGTTGCAGTAAAGAATTAATATATCACTATAAAAAATACTTGGGATTTTTTTTAGAAGTTTTGATCACCACCTTCAGTGAGAGATTTCTTGAGTTCTTGAACAACTTCATTTTTCATAACGGCATCCCATACAGATTGATCTGACGACAAGGAAATAACCATCCTCTGCGGGGATAAGACATATTACATTACTGAAAAGAGGGATGATGAAGGGTATATAGAGCTGAAAACTCCGATTAGATGTACAAAAATTATCTTCTAATAACACCATGAACAATACATGATACCAGAAACGTTTACACCCAAAAGAGTAAACATACATAACAAAGTAAATCACATAAGTCTGACAAATAGGATGGTCTCCATATCACACCCTTATTTTGTTCTGAATGGATGAAGAGGAAATTATTAGTCTGTTGTTTATGAGGAAGGGGCAATTAAGCATTCCATTTATTGATTAATTATTTCCCCTGATGTCTCATAACTATTTAGGTGTGTTGGAGCCTCATCATAATAATTTGAGAGATTAGTAAAGAACCTAGTCAAACGACAGTTATTTTTGTGCCCATCACCTTTTAATGGCCTTGCTACACTAATTCCATGTGTCATTGTTCATTATAGTCATAAAGTTGTACTCTCAGTAACAAGGATAACATATCATACTACTTGAAAATCATAGTGCTTCTGTATTATCAATTACATTTGTTTCTACTATGAAATCGTGGAATCTCAATGATCATGAGGCACCCAGTTTCCTGAATTTATTATTTTTTACATCTTATGTTTGTATTATTTGATATTCATTTTCTCCAGGAATAAAATTATAAAAAAATAAGACAAATTTAATCTTATGTTCCATTTGAATATACTCAATCTAACTCCACATTAGAAATAGAGCAAATGCACCAACTAGCCTGTAACGGCTCCTAGCATAAAATTGATTGGTTGGTATGTCATAACAGAATGCAAGGCACTTAAAACGACACCATATATCTCCAGAAACAAGTACCACAGCCAAACAGTATAACAATTGATTTACAAATAAAAATATAATTTAAATAGATTATATATTTTTAACCCCATATTCCAAATCCAAAAGATTCATAAAATAATAGATACAATATAATCATACTTCAATATGATACACCTCCATTAAATCTATCATATATCTCTAGAAACAAGTACCACAAACAAACATTATACGAATTAGTTTGAGATTTGTGATTGATAAAATAATTAAAAAGTATAAATTTTAAATAGATATTTATTTTTAACCGCACATTTCAGATGCAATACAGAAGATAGGGGACATAGTGTCACCTCCGTTAAACCCAATTAATTATACCTAATAAAAATGATCACACAATTATTTATTATTAAATGATTATATTAACGTCATGAGATCGGATAAGATTTTTAAGTTGCCCTATATTCGATCTTATAATTTCCCCAGGATGAAATCGAAATCAGTTAAAGATTTCAAGATAATAAAATTTAATATTTAGATCAAAATTTTGATAGACAGAAATCAGTTTCACCTCATAATAGCAAAAGAAAGAGGGAGCACAATGCAGGTCACCTGGATAGATGGATTTATCTGCAGTAAGCGGAACACATCGATGGCATTCTCACGTCCTTTTGACAGATAAGAATTTGAGCTCTGGACGTCCATCGCAGGTTCAATCCAATCAGACTCAGGTGTATCGAGGATGTCATCTGAAGAGCTTATTCTCATCATTTCAATTGAAGTGCTTAGTTCCTCGTCAATTGTATCCTTAGCCAAATAAGAAGGAGATCCATCATCTGTAACTTGAGAAAACGTCACTGGCACAAATATCCTACATGCAGAAAACAAACAGTTCATCACATCATTGTTCAGGTGAAGAAAAAATGCCATACAAAATTCCCATGCAAGTGACAGTGAAAAAAAAATGAAGAATTTAAAGCTTATTCGTGATCCAAAAGGTCAAGTTTTTTAAACGATTCAATAAAAGAAAAAAAAAATGAAGTTTCTAACTTCCTAAATCACAAAAGTGCAATTTTTTTTTTAAAAAAAACGAATGGTAAGCAACAACTGTTTCTTGAAGAGAAAGCAAGCGAACAGAAATGTTAAAGGAAACGTATGCTCACTGCTGCAGCATCGAGACAGCGTCCTCCGCCTCCTCCTTCGACGGTGCGGCGCCGAACACGGCGCGCTCCGAGAAATAGAGTCTGTTGACGTCCGCGACGGACCCGAAAATGTCATCCAAGTCCTCCTCGCCGTCGACGCGCTCCCAGTCGTCCCCGTCCACGAGGCACCCCTGGCGCCCGCTCCAACCGCCCGACGCCACCCCGCCGCCTCCGGACGAGAAAGACGGAGAAGACGTCTTCGGCGGCGACGCCACGCCGGACGACACCCGGACGACTCTCGCCGGCTTGGCAGGCGCCCGGCCCGCGGCGGACGCAGAAGAGGAGGAGAGCGCCTCCTTGAAACCCCCCGCGCCTCCTACGGCGCGCCCCACGGCCCGCAGCACGCTCCCGCCGCCCATCCCCGCCGGCCCTCTCATTTCTTCCTGTTCTTATCCCCTCCGCGCTCCCTCGCCTTTTTATCTCCTGCACATGCGAATGGAAACGCTACGCGAGTTAGCGACGAGGTAACGGTGACGGCACAGTGGCAGGCTTTCCTGGGACGTGGGTGGGTTACTTTTTTTTTTTATGCATGGGAAAACGGAAAGGGACGTTACGATATCACCAAGTAACGCCGTCAAGAGTGGAATTATAATACCGGAAAGGACAAGAGAAGGAGGAGGTGTCACAGTTCTGAAGGGGGAAGGATAACTGTGGCAAACCAGGAATAGTCCTGAATTATATATATATATATATATATATATATATTTATTTATTTATTTCAAAGGATGATGTTTGAGATAGGGAACAAATATCTTTATAAATGTGATATTTTACAGGATAAAAGAATCTGATTGATTTGTGTGGTTAGGGAAATAAATTTAATTTTCTCTCTTTTTTGGTTGAGATATTTGTAGAAACTTTAGATTCATAAGAAATATTATAATTTGGTTGTGATTTCATTGATTATTACATAAGAAATGTTAATGTCATCAGATTGTTCATTAGACAGTATGGCATATGCATTGCTCTTTTACAATTATCTTCAAAGAAAATTTTGATTTATTTACAAAAATATCTAAATATTATCGCCAAATATTCACTGTAAAACTAATTCAGTTCATTCAGTAGCGATCACGCCTCAGAATTGAATTTCGAGACAATAAATAAATATATAAGTAACATAGTTCAAGCAACGTTACGTCTCAACAATTTTTCAAATAAAAAATAACATAAAATATTGTTTTTTTAGCAATAAATGATTATGGATAAATTTTTTGTTTCTGACTATTATATCTTATCGTCTATCTACATAAAATATTAAATTAATAATAAAAAATAAAAAGGTAAACTAAAAAAGACCAAACACAATTGATAAGATTAAATAATTAAACCATCCATAAGATTAATGAATTATTATTATTTTCCAAATTATTGTTTGCCTGGAAAAATAAAAAATAGAAAATAATATAAATTTATTGTTATTTTTCAAATTATTGTCTTCAGAAAAATAAAAAAGTATTTTAAAAAAATCCTAACTCTAAAAATTTAAAATTTAAAATTTTAATTCTTATTTTTTCAGAATATTTGTCTATGAAAAATAAAAGGACTAATATTATTTTTAAAGACCAAACTAAAGCAAATAAAGAAACTTTAAAATTTCAATAGAAAAAAGCTTAGATATTTTCATTAATAATAATTTATTAGAAAAAGTAAATTAAAATATTAGATATATTATTTTTCTGAACTATTTTTTCCTCGGAAAAATACAAAAAATACTTAAAAGGAGTCCTTAGTGAATTAAATTAATACGAGTTGGAATTTTAATTTTATTATTTTCAGAATATGTTACATAGAAATTATGGTTGAAAAATTCGGACCGATCCGTCCGATTGGACCGGAGTCCAAGATCAAAATCGGGCTATGAGTCGACTTAAACATGGACTTGGAGTTGAGCCACTTTAGATCGGTTAAAAGTCAGATTCAACCGTCCGATCCGGAGGCTTTAGTCAGCTCGGTCATCAAGTAAATCGTATTTGTATATCTATATGATAAAAAAATATTTAAGTTAAGCAAATTAATAAAAAAATATATTTTAGAGTTTTAGAATATATGTACCATGAAAAAAGGTAAGAACATAATTAATATTATTTTATAAAGTGTCCTAATTAAAAAATTATGATACAATTTAAAATAAGTATCCATGAAAAAATATGGAGAAAAGAATAAATCAAGTAAATTAGCAAATTTTCAAATTTTAATTTATTATTATTGTCTTCACAATATTTATTCCATAGAAAAAGAAAAAAAAGTAAGAACATAATTGACTTTAAGTTGTCCAAAATAAAATAAATTAAGAAAATTAAATTTTAATATAATAATTTTTTTTATAGAATTGAAGTAAATTAAGAAATTTTATTTTTATTATATTTCACTGGAAAATAAGAAGTAAAAAAATACAATTATTTTAGATAATGAGCCATAACTAAGAGAGTTTAACTTTTTTAATATTTTTTTCATATGTTTTTTTCCTGTAAAATAAGAAAGTAAAAAAAATAGTTAGATATTGTTGAAATATAAAATATATAGAAAAAGAGAATAAATGTATACCAATAGACTCCTCATAATTTTTTAAAATGAAGAATATACTTAAAATTATAGAGATAATGAATTAGCAAATATATAATAATAGTCTTAATAAAAGTCAATTTAGAAATTTTAAAATATTTAATAATAATAATAATAATAATAATAATAATAATAATAATAATAATAATAATAATAATAATAATAATAATAATAATAATTCCCTGAAGACACTGAAAGCTTATTTATAAAAGGTTAATACATATAATTGTTATGTGCAAAATAATATCTTTATGCATATAGATAAAATTGAAAATACCCAATATAGTTAAATTTACTATTTTTATATTATAGTTTTGTTATGAAAGAGATGCTCAATTTAAATTTGTTAAAATTTATCATCACGTCATAAAGTATTATAAGTAAAAAAATTCATAGAAAATAAGTTATATTAATTATTAAAACTGTGGACATTATTAGTCAATATACTTATTTCTTTTTGTAATTCGCTTTTATATCTTTTTATTTCATAAAGCATGTTTTGTTTTTTAGCGGTCCTATGAGCAATAGTAAGGAGGCGTTTACTGCATTACCTCTTAACATTACCTGATAATCTACATTACCTGACAGAAAGATTACCACCTATTAAATTACCAATAATGTGCATTACCATGTTTACTATATGTAAGTAATCCAAGTGGTAATTCAAATTATCATATTTACTTATATAAATGATTACTAAATAATATACATCATTTTACCAAAATACCCTTCATAAATATTATTAAGTTAAAAATTTTGTATTATTGAATTAAAATTTATCAACTTAAATTATAAACTCATAAATTAATGAATTTAAGTAACTAATACCCTTCAAATTAAAATAATAATAAAATAATCTT
>LTAE01011563.1:5645-19052 GCA_001647135.1 Pontederia paniculata | reverse complement strand
AATATATCATAATTTGATCAATTTGTAAGAAAAAATTATCGAACTCTATTTATAGTCATTGTTATTATCAAAATTGTAAAAACTACTATTATTAAATGATTAAAATATTTATTTGATATCGTATAGGATCGGATAAGATCGTAAGATCGTACGGTATAAATTAAGATCCTATTAAGATCTTACTCATAAGATCCTCATATTAAGATCGAGATCGGTGAGGACCCTCAAGATCGTAAAATCGTAAGATCTTAAGATCTAGATCGAGATCTTGACAACTATGATTACGGCTAATGCGTATGTGCTATGCAGACTGCTATATGGTTGCACCAAATATTATTGTCACAAACTATAAGCCATATATGGTCTCAAGTAATGCTTTTTGAACGTGAGATTTTTATTTATGATTCATGGACTGCTTAATGGATTCGTGCAAAAAAGAAAAAAATGTGAAGTTCTTGTTTGTAGCTCTATCATCCATCATCCCTTAACGAGAAACCTGCATGAAAATGCATTTTCCATTCAATCAGATAAGAATTATAGCTTGTTCCTATTGATTGTTAATAGGAAATTCGTGTCTTCTTATTGTGTGAACAGCTTAATCTTTTTATCTTGATTCTTAAATCTATCAGTAATGTCACGTCTTTATAGCAAATAAACTAAACTTATAATATCTTCACGTGCCAGGTAAACCAGAAGATGATCCTCACACTTACAGCCAGCATCATGTATTGGAGTCTAAAGCAATCTGGAGGAAACCCTGATCCTGAACCTTCAGATTGTCCAGCTGAGTCCCCCAGTGGAGGAGGTAGTGCTGCTGAGAGTATGTCAAACTTGACCATTAATGATGGAGGATCAGACATCTCCCAGTCAGATGATGGCAACATCACTGTTGGAGAGTGATTTAAAGATCCCAAAATTAGCCAAGTAGGATGGTAAGTGGGTGTCTGAGGTAGTCTGGTAGATCTTGTTTATATCATGCAACCAGATTATCAGGATGCTGTCTTTATCTGAGATAATTTTGCCATAGAAAATACGTTTTTTTTTTTTTTTTGTTTCGTATAGTTTTCCTTTTCCATTGCAAAAGAAAAAAAGAGAGGAAAGATGTCTGGAATTCAATAATAGGTTCTGATTTTGTATAATTCTTTGTCAATCTTTTAGTTACTTGAATAAGCCACATATCTGGGGTAACTATGAATAGTTTCTTGTTCTTTGAATAGCTTTGAGTTATTCTCTTACACAAGGTAACTTTTGCAAAAGATTCTATTTGAGAATTTACAAAGAACACATTTTTAGTGGAACATAAAACGTAAATGATTGAGCTTTTGGAGTACATGTAGGACATAATTCCATCGAAGTAAAATGGGCGTGTAATGAATAATTTTTTTAAGGGATTTAAGATCCAAAATTGTTAGTCATTTTGGATTAAAAAAAATCGAAATGTTGAGACGAACATGTAATAGCAATTTTTTTACTTAGAGTTATTGATACTAAGTCTGCGTCAGTTTTAATTTAAACCTGTAGCGGGTAGCCTTTATGTAACGTGTAGATTTTCACTACATATTTGGCAGGCTGCCAAAATCAAACGAACTACTGACTTTAGCATTTTAAAGGAAGGAATGAAACGGTAAAAATTCCAAGCACGGTGGAATTTGTTCTGTAATTTCATAGTCGTGTGGGTATTCTTTCCATAAAGAAAAATGATCATCTGGACTGGTTACAAATTCTACAAAAGAATTGTCACAGAAAAAAAATTCTACAAAAGAAAAAAAATGATCATCTCGATCTACAGGTTCAATTTCTTGCAAAAGTTCTATCCAATGTCATTTACAGTAGAAAGATAACAAAAGGTTGGTTCAGTACATGTGATTTTCTTTCTTGCCTTGATATTTTTAGTTTGTGGAGGAAAATGGTTTGCATATGGAGATTGGGTGATTCAAAAGTCTTAAGAAACTGGGATCTACCAGCAAGCTTACAGATATAAAGAAGACTGAACAGATTCCAGTTTCTGAATATAGCATAGACTATACGAAACAACGACATAAGATATTAACCATTTTCCTGAAATTTATGCACCAGAGCTGCAACATACTCTATTATTCTGCTTCCGTAGCTTCTTATACAGTTATCTAGTTGCAGTTTCTAATAGAACATATTTGGTTGCATGGTACTGTACAAATGCTCAGTTTCCTTCAACTTTCCGGCATGAGAAAACACCTTATAATTTCTGAGAAACTTGATTCTGAAAATGTGCAGTTTCTGCATTCTACTTTGGAGTCAGGTTCATTTACAAGGATATGTGGACGTTTCTGATGAGAAATAGGAGCAATGTGGAACCTGAACCCACCTCCAGCTGCATACATACATCAATGTGGAGTCTCCTACATGACTGGAAGCCTCAATTGAGTTAATTAAGCATGATAACACATTTAAAGAGCTAAAAAGTCCGCAAGTGAAAGCATGTTCCGGCTGTTTGCGTGTTCTCTGTGCAGATAAATATTTGCTACATGGAGTTTTCGAGAAACTGACACAAGTTTTTTTTTCCTTCTGCAGAATGCAGAGTTGAGAGTTGATCCGACAATTCCATTCAGACATGCGTAAAACCATGGACAATATTTCCGAGTCGCTCGTCCTTTTCTTGTCGTTGCAGTCTTCATATTTAGATGCTGTCTCAAACTTTTCCAGGTATAACTTGAGATTAGTTAATAGAAATCTGCAAAGGAAGTTTGTATAAGACTTGTCGCTTCCGAATAATCTATCTACAGAAACGTTTAAATTTGACTAACAACAACAACAAATACAAATGAAGTAAGGGCCACGCACCGATCTTTTTCTGCTCTCTCTTGCTCTCTCTCTCTCTCTCTCACTCTCTCTCACACACACATACACACACATATTATACAAACACATATTATGTTATATATAAATAGGGTATTATAAAAGTACTCACTTGCATCATCTAAACCATTTCAATTTTCTCATTTTATCAGCCATCGTTTCTCTATCAACATCCATTTCCTTTTATTTGTATATTAAAATTTTATCCTTTGTCAATATTTGCGATAAAAGAAAAGTATAACAAAAATATAGTTGAGAGCAAAACAACTAAAATGGCCAAACGTACACAATTTAACATGAAATTTTTTTTTTCAAATTATAACAAAGGTTATAAATGTAACTGGATCGATAAAAAAGTTAATGTTAACCGAATTGGGCATATTTTAATATTTCGTATTCATTGTTTTAATTTTGCATTTTAATTTATGTTCTTAATTTTTATTTTATTATATTTAAAAATTCGTGTGAAATATGAACACGAGTATGATATAATTATTCACCATTCGATTTATGAATTAGTAAGTCTCCTATTCGCTACTCTCATAGGAGGACTTTTGTACTCTTTTATTACTGATTTTGGTTGTTGAGCAATGTGAATAAATCATGTGTAATAAAATTATTGGAATGATTGAATGAATGAAATATAGCTGAGATGGCAATCTCATTTTCTTCACTAGTGACAGTTTGAGTTAAAAATTATTGAACCGACGACCTTAAAGAGGGTGACATAGAATGCCTCCTTTAAGAGGGAGGGATACTCTTAAAAGATAAGGAGGGATACTCATCAAATTTGTATAAATTTCTGATCAAGTAATTTTGTATACTTAATTTTCCTATTGAGAAAATAATATGTAAAAAAGTTGAAATGAGAGGAATTACTATTCAATTCTTCGATTCAGTTCAATCGTTCATCATCAATATTTTTGTCATTCCTTGATATAAGTTCATTACAAGATATTACGTAAAGAGAAGACGTTCCACAATTCCATACTCCAATATATTAGCTATTTATTTTATTTTCTCGAAATTATAAAGATTCTTCATTTGAGAGAGCTTTTTAAAAAAATCGGTCTTTCAATGAAAAATTCTCAATTTTCCATTCATGGTCCTTAGCTTAGTTGAATCAAGGATTTAACTTGTTATTGACCATGATTTTATAAATTTTATTTTCATGAACCAAATTTTATATTTTTTTGTCTAACTTAAGAATTTTAATTAGAATTTATAATATGATTGTAGTAAGTGTTATAATGCTAGACTGAGTATTTCATTATGACTATTTATTTATTCGATAAATTTGAGTATTGGCGTAAGTCCTAAAATCTAATTAAACCACATTAATCCATAATAATCTAAAATGTTGCTTAAGTGAGTGATGCCTTACGTATAAAAGGGATGAAACAATCATTTTTTTTCATTTTCTTCCCTTCTCATGATGGGATTTTTCGAGAACAAGTAGAAGATCACAGAGAGAAAACTCAGAAAAATAGAGAACACACACAGATTTATCCAGGTTCACCCTTTTGAGAGGGCTACGTCCTGCAAAGAGATTTCACTATATTTTTGTTTTTCGTTACAACCGCTCAACATCAAGTCTGAAATAAGCGGAACCCCTGTCGGGGGGCGGTGCCCCCCGAACCCCCCCTTTCCGCGCGTAGGGGTTAGATGTCGTTGGGTAATACTCCAGTTCCCCTAAGCTCACGTGAGCGTACCCGGTGTGAGAAACAAGAGGTGCTGAAGTATTCACCAACTCCAACATCTCANAACCCCCCCTTTCCGCGCGTAGGGGTTAGATGTCGTTGGGTAATACTCCAGTTCCCCTAAGCTCACGTGAGCGTACCCGGTGTGAGAAACAAGAGGTGCTGAAGTATTCACCAACTCCAACATCTCATTCTTTGTCGTCTTCTCGTTTATCCACCCATGGTACACTTCAAATTTTAAATTTTTTGAGTTTCAGCTCAAGATGGCTTTGGGAGCTTTGGGAGAGAAGCTTGGAAGGCCAAGAAAAGGAGAAAAAATATTAAAGCTATGGAGGAAAGAACAAGGAGAAATCATAAAAAGGGAAGAAGACCAATAGAAATTAGGCTAAGATATGTAGAGATATTTAATCTCACATTTTTTACCTCATTGATTTGGAAATTATAAGAAACATATTCTTATAACATAAGAATGATGGAGATGACAATTAGGATGTTGCATGTTTGATGTGTTTTTATGATTGTCATTTTTGTATGAATTATTAATGTTATAAGCTTCATGATGAATCAATGATGTTATTTGACAATGCTATATTAACTTGTAAGTATGTTTTATTTCTTTTATGATTCTACCATGTATGAACTCTAGAATGAAGGATATGAACCTTAGGTTACAAATCTTAAGTCAAATGCACTCCAGATTACATGTTCTTATATTTAATTAAGCATGTTAGGAACTCTTAATATAGGAATTACCTAATGTATGAATTCCTATGGCGGAATTGGTTTATATATGTGAAATTAGACAAGTTCGAAATGAAATCAGATGAAATTAGCTAGGGAGGAATACCAACACTAGTGGCTCACTTTGGGTCACCCATAATGAGGCTTAGCCCCCTATGGTAGTCCATGGCGAGGAGTTTCCAAGCCGTAGTGAGTCTTAACGAACCTAATTTGATCGCAACAAATTATTCTACATAGCCATAGTGTCTCACTATGGTTGGACTGTAGCAAGGCATGGCTGACTGTTATGAGGTGATCGAACCATAGTGAACCACTATGCATTCTATAGAAGATGACTACGGGTAGACTGTAATGGGCTAGAGTTCGCTACAATCAGGACATAGTGACCACACCCAACCATAGTAAGGTTGGATTTGAACCATAGTGCAACTTTAACAACCCATAACGGACTATGTTCAATCCTAGCTCATTTTTTGGAATGTTGTAGTTATGTTATTTAACTGATGTTGTGTGTTATAATGCTACCCTTCCTTTGCTATTGATCCAATATATGTTATGTATCATGATCCAAGTTAGAAACCTTGTTTGATAATTGTCATACACATAGACATCGATATACATGTCAAGTCATAGTTATGATAAAAGATACAAGATTGATTGTTATGTTTGATGTATTTAAATAAGGTGAAACATTAAAAAATTTAGTCGAGACAAATCAATAAAGAGGAAAGTAGTTAACAACACTTCTCGGAGAGTTATGACTCTTAGTAGAAATAATGTTTGAACTTTTCAATATGGAACCCAAAAAAGAATTTGACCTAGCTAGCCAAAGAAATGTATTGATGTTACCCGAGATTCTTCAGTGTAAAAATAAGAAAGAGTTATATGATTATGTTAATGATGTGAGTGAAAAAGAACACAAATGAATCATACGAATAAGATGTAAATGATGAAGAACATGAATATAAGATGCTAATCACTTATATATTTCATGTATGTAATGCTCAATATATGGATTGCTTAATAAATGTCATGCTTATCCCATGTAAATATTGTATGCTTATGTTAATCTTGAAATGACTTATGTTTAAAGATTATGCTAGTGATCATAATTGTTACAATATGATATACATGTTGCATGATGTAGGTCAACCTTTACATACTCTAATCGATGGAAGGGGTTCCACCTCTCGTGTTTTTGGATCCATGAGATGATGATGAGTGATGGATTTGGTGATGGTTTGTCTATGGCGTCTTAATTAGTATGCACATGGATATGTCTAGATCTTATAGGTCTTATTTAAGTCATTAGTGGTTATGCCTAATGAACTTATTTGGTTATTTTATGAGTCAAATGGTACATGCCTACATGACCTAGACATATGATGTTATGGGCCTTATGCATGGCCCTAGATTTCATCCTTATGTGGCTAGACAGTAGATGATTATAAAATTGATTATGTTTTCACTATCATGTGATTAATAATATTATCTATTTCTCGCTCCTATCTAGTTATGTATATTATATTGTTATGGACTTAGCTTAGTAGATCCATAATATATTTAAAAGTCCATGTAACATCGTCGAAGGCTTGTGTGGACGAAGCCACATTTATGCCTTTTGGGGGCATTACAATCAAATTTTAGTCATAATTAGGCTCATACAAGTTTCATCTAGTTTTGTGAAATGATACGACATTTGCTAGAATCGAGGATAACACATAAACTTGGGGTCATATGACTCCAAGTTCGTTTTAGTACAGTTTGATTGGTGCAAAAGACATGAACCAAGACTTTTTTTCTTGTCATCACATCTTCTATATTTTTTCTTTTTTTCTTTTCTTCTTTCTTCTCCCTCTCTTTTCTCTCTTTATCTAAATTAAATTAACTTATTAACATTTTATATTTATTTACATGTTATAATTAGAAAAACATTTCTACTTTATATTTATCCTATACAATTATATGATTATTTTTTATTTTCCTTAAATTATTTTAATTTAAATTTAACAAGATATTTTATTATGTTATGCATAAGATTTAGCTAATACTATTTATTACAATTATTTATGAAGTTATTTTATTATATTATGTTAAATAATTATAAAAAAAATTATATGTTATACTTTTTAAATTCAATTAACCTTATTATCTCCATTCAAAATATATATTCTATCTTTTCACTTCTTACATGTTATGCAAGCACCCATTGAAACTAATCTATAAAATCTATAAGTTCTTAGACTTTTCTAGAATTGAAGTTTTATGAGCCAAACACTACCTAAATATCTATGAGAGTCAGCCATGAGACCTTCCTATTATAAACTACAACAAAATGATCATCTAAAGATGCATCCTTAAGGACGCAATACATAGTGTTGTCTTTTTATATAAAGCGTCCAATTTTTGAGACACTTGTTTATAGCGTCTCAATTATTATAAAATATTAAGGACGTCATTATAATTCGTGTCTTAATTTTTAAAAATTAAGACACAATAATTTAAGCGTATTTATATTAGTTCATATCATAACCACACTTCGATGTTGCGTCTCTAAATTTAATAATATAGCAACACTATTTGAAATGCGTCATAAATTTTATATTTTTTTTAATATTGTGTCACAATAAATTATAGTGAAAACAACTTAAGTCAAAATGTAGTAACGTTAATAAAATTGCATCCCCATATAACAATACTCATTTAATTGCATCATATTTTTGTAAGCAATAAAGAGACCTAATTTATTTGCATTTCAATTTATAATAATTTATTAAGATAAAAAATTTACAACACAAAATAATTTATGTTTTTGTATAGCATCGTATCATGACGCAAATTATTTGCATTCTCATATTAACCGCATAATATTAAATAAATATTTTATTTTTTTAAATAAATATTTTTAAGATTATTAAATTGTAAAAGAATAACAATTGTAATATAAAAATTTTAAGAGACCTAATTATAAATTAAGCCAAAATCATATTTTATTTTTATTAAATCAATATTTATATGATAATTATTAGTTTTATTTATATGGATGACATGGCATTATAACAAAATGACACTTATCACAATCTCATGAATTTATATTTGGTTTTAATAATAATATATGTATATATATAATATTATTTATTCCCTACAATATATAATGGTTATTATTATCATTTATTTGTACCAATATATTGTTTTTTAAATTAATAATAATTTTAAAGATTAAAAATTGAAATTATGTTTTGATAATGCAATTGTAGAATTTGTCTTAAACAATTTAAAAAAAAGTAATTTTAGCATTTGATAATAACATTAAAGAGTTTAAATTGTACTTTAATTACTTTTAATATTGGAAATATAATTATTGATTAAAAATTATATTTTATATGGATAACGATTGATAATACTTATCACATTTTTTTAATAATACATAAATTATAACTAAATCTTATGATATGATAATAACAATACATTTCCTTTTTTTCTCTCTCCCTTCCTCTTCGCATAGGATTTTTTTCTCTTCCCCGTCGCCCCCTTCCTCTATGCTCGTCGCCCCCTTCCTCTTCACATACGAGCGCTCCGCGCACGATGGCCGCCCCTGCGTTCAGGGGCGGCACCATGAGCGCAGGGGAGGCCGCCTACGCGTAGGGCAGGCCGCCCCTGCGCGTAGGGAAGGCCCCTGCGGGCAGGGGAGGCCGCCTGTAGCCTTCCCTGCGCGCAGGGGAGCCCGCCCCTGCGCGCAGGATGCGCGCAGACGCGCCTGGGGCTTCCCTTGCGCGCAGGGGAGGCCGCCCTCTGCCTCCTTGCACACAAAAGAAGCTCCAGGCGGCCTCCCCTACTCTTGTGCGCAGCTGCCCCCTCTGGGAGGTTCGCATGAAGCCGTGCATGGATGCTCTTGTAAGACAGCCGCACATAATCTTCGTGCGTGGATTAAAATAAAATTTAATTTTTTTGAAATATTTTTATCATTGAGATTACTTTGTGTTCAGGTCGTCATTCACTTAAGATATATTATTAATGGCAGTCGTGCGTGGCCTCCTTGCACCCAAGTAGCCTCACGCATGGTAGACATGCACATAGGTAACCCCACATTCAAGGAGTCATTGCGTTTATCATATGCGTATTTTTTTATTGTAGGTGAATATTTGATTACATATTTTTATTCATTGAAATAATTTTTTTTTTCAGATATTTCTGTCAATGAGATTAGCTTGTGTTCAAGTTTTAGCCATCAGGTGTATTATTAAGGTGCAATCTCTTGTTTATATTTTTAAATCTTTCAAATTAATATTCATTTGTCAAGTTATTTTTCAATGTGATATTTATTTAATTATTATTTGTCTAATGATCTTTGGTTAGAACATATTTTAGGTTGTCTTTTGAGGTATTCCAAAGATCTCTTAAGGTATGACTATTTTTCATACATAACTAGTAGTTTCTTATATTTGGATATAATTGTGAAATCAATTTCATCAATCAGAAAATAGATTTGGTAAAGTTTTGGAAGATTGGTTGGATATAATTGATCGACGATCAAACTTGTGTCCTTAAACTATTTGACATGGGGATGAATGCTCTTGACATTCAAAAATAAAATTACTAATTCAGTTCAGATAAAAATTACATTAAAATAATTATTAGTTTATCTTTTTTAAGAACTTAGTGTTATTAATCATTTTTATATCAAAAAATTTTGCAGGAGAAATTTATGCTTACTGATAATAGTGAAGTAACAAATGAATTCTCAATTCAGCTGCAAATAAATGGAGGAGTTACAAATCCGATTTAAAAGAAAAATATATGATTGGTGCAAAAATTGAGTTAGAAGTTGAAAAGAATTCATCAAAAAACCTTCCTCCTCAATAGTGGATTGATCAAGTCTACTATCAATTCTCTCATAAGGGTAAGTAATTATGTTTAATATTTTTAAGAATGATGTTGCAATATATTATTAAAATACTCACTATTGACGTTTTTATAGGAAGTGTAGAAGAATCATCAACTTCACAATTAATTTATTTTGAGTGTGTTAATAATTTTTTTTAAATTTTTTTTATAATTATTTGATTAGATAATTTTGATCGATTACTTATTAGTCTTTTCCATATGAACAGGGGCATGAACGAAGGAATTCAATTGTGAAGACGCAAACTCAAGTTTCGTTGTTATGAAGGAGTTTAGATTAGTCATTTTATTTAGTTCAAATATCTTATTATGTAGAATTTACTTTATAATGTTACTTTATGAATATTTGATGTACAATGAAAATAAATATATTTTAAGTTGATATAATAATTTTTTATTACTCCAATTGATATTTTTTAATTTGGAAAATTTTTATTTAAATTTGTAAAATGCATGTGATAGCAACGCTTGTCAAGAACGCAATGTAAATTTGTGTTGTAGTATTAACGACGCTTATTAGGGACGCATTTAGATGTGTCCCTATATTAGTGACACTTATAACATAGTTAAAAGTGTCCTTACATTATGGACACTTTTTAACGACGCATATAAATGTGTCTTTATGTTAATAATATATAATAACGACGCATATAATTGTGTCATTAAGATATCAACATTTAATAAAGACGCATTTTATAGCGTCTTAATGTTAGTGACACTAGATAGAGACGCATTTATTTACGTCATTAATTTTTTTTGGAAACCAAGTACTGTGACGCTTTTTATGGCGTCGGTGAATGTGTTAAGGACGCAATACATGCGTCTTTACCAAAGTAAATATGCGTCCTTAGATGATCATTTTATTGTAGTTGAATAATGATGAATCAAACCACAATTTGTAATAAAGGTTCTCCTGAAAAATAAAATATAATTAATAATTAAAGGGAGATATTTGGGTTGAAAACTAAGTAAGAATATTTTTTTTCTATCTAAATTTATTGATGCTCAAAGTTACGATCATTTGACAAATCTAGTGTTGGGATAGAAATAAAACTTTGAGTATACTGATTATTTCAAAAATTGAAATCAAAATTAATCAAAATTATTAGAACACGTCAATTTTGGGATATAGTCCCACTAAGTATATATATATATATATAGTTACTGGACTCTAATTTTTAGTTTTAAAATAATTATTTCCTCAGCACAACTATAAATCTTTGTATTCATCCTGCAACTAAGTCACTCTTTTTTTTCTTATTTTTATTTAAAATTTCTAAATAAATGTAAATCCAATATGTTTTAAATTGTCAGAAAGTAAAAATGATATCTCGTAATTAATTATAGTGAATAACGAATTGAGTGTTAAATTTCGCAACACAAAAAAATAATTATAATTGAAAATTAATTAGATGTGAAACAAATATAGTTTAAAAGTGTTATTGAAAATAACTTCTTTAATAAATATAAGGATTGATACCATGTTCAAAAATTAAACTGAACATTTTTCTCCTTATCAAAATATAATCAGTTAACATATCCCAAATTTTAAGATAAATGTTGCACAATTTTATGAAACAGTGAAATGCTAACGATTATTTTGACTCCCAGTAAAATATAGGTTTTAAATTTTGAACTTAGCCATCTTCTCTAAAATGGGATACAATTGGATTTGTCGTTCTTTTTTTTTTTAAAATATTATATCTCGAAACAATGAATTTCCAAATTAAAAATAGTAATGACATGATAAATTTCTGCGTTTGGTAGGTCCCACAGACGTGCCCTCCTCCTTCAAATCGGGCTTGGATCCGACCGATGCTGTCGGATTTGGATTCCCAAATCTCCAACCGCCGCTTCGAGTTCTGCGACTCCGCCCCCCGTGCGCGGGACGGAAATCCACATCTCCCCCACCAAATCAAATGACTGCCATGCCTCCATTCCTTCTGCTTATTTACTCTTTTGGCCCCTCTATGTTTAAACACTACTTAACTATAACATTTTTATCATAAAGGGACGTAAGATAATTTTGGATGAGAAATTATTAATAAAGCTTAGTTAATTTTAACTCAAATATTACTCATATATATGATATTTCAATACAATATGATTTCCTTAATTTGATTCGGCAATTTTTTTTGTCCAAATGGAGGTCTACCTGATTGAATTTGTTTTCTATGTTTTATGATTTTTTTGGCGTTTTATTCCTAATTACGAATTCATGATTTTTTTTTGGAACTATAAATGAGTGTGTAAGTTGACTTACATATAAATCATCAAAATGCTTGTCTCAAACAAAAAAAAAATTGTCATGAAAAAAGTGCAACAATAACTCATTTTATTTTGACATTTATTTTTTGTACTAAGATTATAAGTTCATTTTGATAACTTTACACATATAACTAAAAAAACTAATTTACAACAACAACAATCTCATATATATATATATATTGAGATTGAGTAGCCGGCCAGTAGTCCATTTGAAACTCTAGCAAGTAGCAACATGATATATGTTGGAAACTCTGATTTTTGACATCCCTGGTCTGTTGGTTTTAGCCTCTTTTGCCACACCTGATCAACCTTAATTAATTAGCATCCACATGTGATTGGAGTAAAATCTCAACCCCTCCCCTCCACCCCCCACAATTTGTGTTCAGGACCTTTCAAACTCTTGCTCTTTCTTTACGCGTAGGAGGACACTGAAATAATAAACAAACAAATATGAATAATCTTAATGAAAAATATATAATAGGAGATGAAATTATATATATGTGACATGTCAATCATATTTTTGGACCTCCTTATTTATAAACACTCCATGTGGCAATCAAATGGGGCTGCTCTAATCCCTAAGTGCCAACTTTGGTGTCCCTAATCCCCATTCCAATGGTCCTCCTTAACATTTGTTTAGGTGCAGTTTGTCCTCTGATTAATTAACCATATAATTAACTAAAACAAAGGACACAAGGCTGTAGAGACTGAGACATCCTATCCACCAATTATACTCACACACTTATACATATGAATTCAATTACTCTTCCTTTTCTTTGTATTAGGGTGTCTCTATTCACTCATAAATCTTAAATGCCACTATTTATTAAACCATTTTACCCTTTATTTTTTAGTGTCAATTTTTATAATATATAAAATATTATATAAAGTAAGGATAAAATAGTCAAAGTGGCATTAAAATTCAAGAAGTGATATATATATATATATATATATATATATA
>LTAE01011562.1:0-15063 GCA_001647135.1 Pontederia paniculata | reverse complement strand
AATCCTCGTGGGTTCGACACTCTACTTATCACTTTATTACTTGTGCGACCAGTATACTTGCTGAGTATTTAGCGTGTGATTTTTCGCAACCAAGTTTTTGCTGAAATCTACTATCACCTTTGTTCTTTTAATACAAGATGTATAATTTATAAGCTAACTTATCTATCCATTGTAATTGGAACAAATGATGTGTACATCTTTTTTGTGAGAGTATGTTTAAGACCACCTGTCATTCTAATATGCAAGGGTGTCTTATTGACACTCCCAAAATTTTAATGTCACTTCATTTTACTTATTTGACTCTCTTTTTAATTTATTCTATTACAACTTTATAACACTTCTTCCCAAACTTTAACTACACTTCTATCCAGAATTTAACTACACCTCTTCTCATAAAAAGTTGACACACACATGTGAATAAGTGAATGATTTCATATGTCCTTTTAATCCTTGTATAACTTTTTTTTCGTATATTTAATTGCTTCAATATTATTTATTTGATAATATAGAATTACATAAATTAAATATTATGAATAAATTATTCGCTATGTTTGTCATGTTCATTAAATTTAAGCTATTTTTTAAATATTTGCTGAGCTACACCAACCAAATAAAATAATCAAAGTTTGTTAACATCTGATGATATAATAATAGTTAAAATAAAAGGTCAATCAGACTATACACAATTTTTTTCTCTACAAAGATGGAAGCTCAAAAAGTAACCGAACACAAATCATAGAACCCAAAAAAAAATGCTATAATTGAAAAAAGTGAACGGAAAAAAGCTATTTCTTATATTGAAAACAAATAGGATTTTTTGATAGAAAGAGGAAATGAAACTTTTCATTTTCCCTCTTTTATCTTAGCTGTCATTTTTTTATTATATAAAGATAAATAAAGGATAAGACATATAGAAAACAATAGGAAATAGATTAAACCAGGCATAAAGGAAGCCTCCAAATTCTCCAATTTTGAAGAAAAAACTTATTACATATGTATATTGTGTATGTTAGTTATCAGTAGAATAATTGAACTTATTATTATTATTATTATTATTATTATTATTATTATTATTATTATTATTATTATTATTATTATTATTATTATTATTATTATTATTATTATTATTATTATTATTATTATTATTATTATTATTATTATTATTATTATTATTATTATTATTATTACTACTACTACTATTATTGTTATTATTATCATCATCATAAGATGTTAACAACCTTTACATATTTTATTTGGCTAGTTCAGCAAATATTTGATAAATAAGTAAACAAAATTATAAAAAATATTTAATGGTGAGTTCATACATTTAATTCAAGTTTTGGTTTGAATAAGTAATAATAAAGCAACTAAATAAATCAGAAGAAAAAAGTAGTCAACATTAATGAGAGAGATGTGATAAAAAAACCACTTGATATCATTAATTCAGGTCTGCCCAACTTTTCTTGGGAAGAAGTATAGTTAAGTTATCATTAATGTAAATTATTGAAAGAAATGTAAAATTGTTAAAATATAAATTAGAGGGGTAAAATAGAAAAAATAGGAGTGACATTAAAATTTTAGGAGTGGCAACAAGGACACCTTATGCAACATTATTTGTGTTTAATGACAGACTTTGCTTTTGGGCATGTTGTTCTGAGGAGTCAAAAGAAGTGATATATTTTTTTAAAAGAATGCAGCACAAGAAACGAGATAAAATGAGAAAACGATTATCACGACATGCAAGAACTAGAATTTACACTTTGGGCACAAAATTAACTTGTGACTCACTACACAATGGACAAAAGGGAGTCAACAACATCCAATGATTTGGTCCTTATTATGACGCCAATAACTATTATAATAAGTTTGTTTATATCCGTGCAACTAACATGGCAAATGAGCCGTCCCATTAGCACCAACTATTATAATTTGAATACCTCTTTCTTTTGCTTTGTCAGCAAAAGAATACATCCTCTGAGGTGTACGATGAACTGAGACTATAGTTAGCTGCAACTTTTTATGTAACATAGTAAATTATCAGATAAAATGCCTATTACAAGAAATACATTTCTTTATTTAGATAGATGTTTTGAGTTTAGATCACTAACCTCAAAGGGCACATCAAAATTTTTCAGGAACTCGGCAGCATCCTTCATTACAGGAAGATCAGAATCAGAACCCATGATGATAGCAACACATGGAGTACATGTATTCAATGCAAAAATAACTGAAATAACAGAAGATATCTCTAAGGTAAGAGATAGTAAATTGCATTAAAAAGATTGTGTAATTTCGTCATACAACTACTCAAGTAACAACTAGAGTTAGGGTTAAAACATTTGTCCAAACTGCTTTGCAATTTGCTAAAACCCTACAAGGCATACTTCATGGATTAATTTGAATTTGAGCATGAAACTACAAGCTTCTAGCAATATGACAGTGCTTTTTATATTATCTAGTTTATCCCCAGGACAATAAACTTGTCAAGGCATACAAGATGTTTAACTAACAGTTTCATCATTTTTTTATTTTTTTTATACAACCAAAGGAATGTCTACTCCACCTCTATCATTGGAATTGACCTAACAACATTACATCAATTTATATCATGAATTAAATGACAATTTTTATTATGATGAGGTCATCTATTACGATCAAGCCACAATCAAAATAGTTAATCCAATGATCACAATATCTATTTGTGCCTCCTACCAAAGGCCATCGGGGAGAACTGCACACGCATCTGGCAGTCCCACAAGCCCTTCAAAATCAAGGTCTTCGCTTGACTCTTGAGACGAGGCAGGATCCTCACACAGGTGTACAGGACGAGATGGGATCCTAGCACATATATCTTATGTGCACTTGTGCGGGTTGGAGGAGGAGGATATTGCTCATTTATTTTTCTAGTGCTTAGCTTTGTTGCACAGACGTTGACCCCAGAGTTCGCTCAAATAAATGGGAATGTATGACAAGGGGCTCATTAACGATTTCATTGGCCGCCATGGTCTATTTGGTTCCACAATAATCATACTATTTTTTTTTTCTTGGGGTGGGGATGCCATGTATAGAATATTGTACACCATACCTAATTTATGTTGAACTAGTGGGGAACTAGGTAGCAATTCTGTAGTCACAACCAACACCCACCGGAGCTTTTGTGACATTTCTTTTTGAAATTCCACACTTGTATAGTTGTATATAAGTTTTAATACACACACGAATAATACAAAAAACTTGATAATCATCCTCTCCCAAGAAAAATATATATCATTTTGGACCATGAGAATAATCTAGCAATCATTCATATAAAATATTATAGATTAATTAATGAGTTTGATCATATTTCTTCAGTATTATATCAAATTCAAATGAATTATATAGTGTAGTATAAGGGTGGACTAGACCTTTTTTTTATTTATAAGACTCAAAATTCATAACTAGTAAATATAAACTCATTTAAATTCTAAGATAATGAATACTCCAAGAGCGAGTCGATTATTAAATGGAACAAAATGTTAATTGAACGCTTATGGAAATATAATTTTTTATAAGAAATGTTCAAGTTAATAAAAATAGACAACAATGCAATAGGAAAAGAATAGGAAAAAAAAAGAAAGAAATAAGAAATCTCTTATTGTCACTTACAAATTTTCAAATGAAAAAAAACAAATAAAACGAGAAAAGGAAGAGGAAAACAAAAAAAAGAATAATAATTTAAGGGAGAAAAAGTGAGTTTGAAATTCATACCTCGAAAGTTTCTTTAAAGAATATATAATAGATCATAATGAACTATTAGAAATTTCAAAAAATTTATATGCATAACACAATTCCAGATTTTAATTTATTCTTTGATTTTTTTTCTATTTGATCAAAATTGGTCGCTTTTCAGTTAATTATCACTAGGAATGGTACAATATGATTTTACTTAGCACAATAGACACTTTAATTTTTGTGTATCCAATAATTCAAACAAAAATATTTAAAGATGCATGAGTTAGTCCAAATGCTAGACAAGACATACTAACTGTTTTATTCTTTTGTTGTCTTTCTTTTCAAAAGGAAGTCAATGTGTCTTTTAACATCATTTTTTGAATCCCCTACAATTGTGATATGCCCCATTTTCCTTCCTTTCCGCATTTTGCGTTTCTCGAACAACACATAATACACTTAGGGAACAAAATTAACTAGAAAGAAATTGACTTACGTAAGATAGACTAACATGACTTATCATACCAATAAACTTTGGCCCCAGGTTTTTTCAGAGTTCTTTGAATCAATTGATGAGCTAAATGGAACCCTGCCTCCCCATAGAAATAGAAGATTGTAACAAAAGCATAAATGGATTATGAGTGTTCATGAAATTAACTATGCTAATACATAAGAAAGTCGATAGATGTTAATTTGAACTAAAAATCTACTTTGTTGTCCATAAAAAAAGTTAATAAGTAGAAAGTAAATTTTGAAGTATGTAAGTGTTATAATGATTGAATATGAATAAGATAATGCAATCATCTAGTTATTTTGATGTAAAAGATGAGAAACTTAAATGCAACTATAAAATTGTACTGAAATGGGTAGCATTTTGTTGTGACAATCAACACCCACTAAAGCTTTTGGTGACATTTTTTTTTTAAATTCCACGCTTGTATAGTTGTATATAAGTTTTAATACATACAGGAAGAATACAAAACTTGATAACCATCATTTTCTCTCCCAAGAAAAATATATATCATTTTAGACCATGAGAATAATCTAGCAATCATTCACATACAATATTATAGATTAATTAATGAGTTTGATCATATTTCTTCAATATCATATCAAATTCAAATGGATTATATAGTGTAGTATAAGGGTGGACTAGACCTCTTTTTTATTTATAAGACTCAAAATGCAGAATTAGTAAATATAAACTCATTTAAAATCTAAGATAATGAATACTCCAAGAGTGAATCGATTATTAAATGGAACAAAAGGTTAATTGAACGCTTATGGATATATATTATTTTAGAAGAAATGTTTAAGTTAATAAAAATAGACAACAATGCAATAGGAAAAGAACATGAAAAAGAAAAAAAAAGAAAGAAATAAGAAACCTCTTATTGCCACTTACAAATTTTCAAATGAAAAAAAACAAATAAAACGAGAAAAAGGAAGAGGAAAACAAAATAATAATAATAATAATAAAAATTTAATGGAGAAAAAGTGAGTTTGAAATTCCTCCCTCGAAAGTTTCTTGAAAGAATATATAACAGATCATAATGACGTATTAGAAATTTTAAAAAAAATTAGATGCATAACACAATTCCATATTTGAATTTATTCTTTGAATTTTTTCTATTTGATCAAAATTGGTCTCCTTTCAGTTAATTATCATTAGAAATGGTACAATATGATTTTACTTAGCACAATAGACACTTTAATTTTTGTGTATCCAATAATTCAATCAAGAAGATGTAAAGGTGCATGAGTTAGTCAAAATGCTAGATAAGACCTACTAACCTGAGCTTTGTCCTTCTGTTGTCTCTCTTTCCAAAAGAAAGTCAAGGTGTCTTTTAAGAGCATTCTCCCTACCATTGTGATATGCCCCATTTTCCTTTCTTTCCGCATTTCTAAAATAATATATAATACACTTAGGGAAAAGAATTAACTATAAAGAAATTGGCTTACATGGAAGAACTAAATGGAACCCCGCCTCCCCCTAGAAGTAGAAAATTGTAACAAAATCATATATGAATTATGAGTATTAATGGAATTAACTATGCTAATACCATAAGAAAGTCGATAGATGTCAAGTTGAACTAAAAATCTACTCTCTAGTCCATAGAAAAAGTTAATACTGTCTAACAAGAGAAAAATCAGTAATTCAAAAGGAATGAGAAATGAAAACTACTTCTCATATTCAGCTTAGTATAAATTTCATAAGTAGAAAGTAAATTTTGAAGTATGTACAAGTGTTATAAGGATGAAACATGAATAAGATAATGTAATCATCTACTTATTTTGATATCAAAGATGAGAAACTTGAATGCAACTATAAAATTGTACTCTAATGGGTAGCATTTTGTTGTCACATCAACACCCACCGGAGCTTTTGGTGACATTTCTTTTTAAAATTTCCACACTTGTATAGTTGTATATAAGTTTTAATACATATAGGAAAGATACGAAAAACTTGATAACTCTCATTTCCTCTCCCAAGAAAAACGTTTATCATTTTAGACAATCAGAATAATCTAGCAATCATACACATACAATATATAGATTAATTAATGAGTTTGATTATATTTCTTCACTATCATATCAAATTCAAATGGATTACATGGGTATAGTGTATGGGTGGACTATACCTCTTTTTTTTTATTTTATAAGACTCAAAATTAAGAACTAGCAAATATAAACTCATTTAAAATCTAAGATAATGAATACTCCAAGAGTGAGTTAATTATTAAATGGAACAAAAGGTTAGTTCAACGCTTATGAAAATATATTTTTTTAGAGCAAATGTTCAAGTTAACAAAAATAGACAACAATGCATTAGGAAAAGAACATGAAAAAGGAAAAAAAAGAAAGAAATAAGAAACTTCTTATTGTCACTTACAAATTTTTAAATGAAAAAAACAAATAAAACGAGAAAAAAGAAGAGGAAAAAAAAATAATTTAAGGAAGAAAATGTGAGTTTCACATTCGTCTCTCAAAAGTTTCTTGAAAGAGTACATAATAGATCATAATGAACTATTAGAAATTTCAAAAAATTCAAGTGCATAACACAATTCCATATTTGAATTTATTATTTGAATTTTTTTCTATTTGATCAAAATGGGTCTCCTTTTAGTTAATTTTCATACAATATGATTTTACTTAGCACAATAGGCACTTTAATTTTTGTGTATCCAATAATTCAATCAATAAGATGTAAAAGTGCATGAGTTAGTCAAAATGTTATAAAAACCTACTAACATGCGCACTTTGTCCTTCTGTTGTCTCTCTTTCGGAAAGAAAGTCAAGGTGTCTTTTAACAAAAGCCCCTACAATTGTGATATGCCTCATTTTCCTTCCTTTCTGCATTTCTAAAACAACACATAATACACTTAGGGAATAAAATTAATTAGAAACAAATTGGCTTACATGGAAGAAGATATGTTGACCTGACTTATCATATTAATGAACTATGGCCCAAGGTATTTTCAGGGCTCTTGAATCAATTGATGAGCTAAATGGAACTCCGCTTCCCCTAAAATTAGAAGATTGTAACAAAAGCATATATGATTATGAGTGTTCATGGAATTAATTATGCTAATACGACAAGAAAGTCGATAGATGTAAGTTGAACTAAAAATCTACTCTCTTTCCATAGAAAAAGTTAATATTGCCTAACAACAGAAAAATCAGTAATCCAAAAGAAAAGAGAAATGAAAACTACTTCTCATATTCAGCTTAATATAAACTCCATAAGCTAAATTTTGAAATATATACAAGTGTTATAAGAATGAAATATGAATAATATAATGTAATCATATAGTTATTTTAATGTCAAGATAAGAAACTTGAATACAACTATAAAATTGTACTGGAATGGGTAGCATTCTGTTGTCGCAACCAACACCCATCGGAAGGTGACATTTCTTTTTGAAATTCCACACTTGTATAGTTTTATATAAGTTTTAATACACATAGTAAGGATACAAAAACTTGATAATTATTATTTTCTCTCCCACGAAAAATATGTATCATTTTAGATCATCAGAATAATCTAGCAATCATACACGGACAATATTATAGATTAATTAATGAGTTTGATCATATTTCTTCACTGTCATATCAAATTCAAAAGAATTATATGAGTGTAGTGTTAGGGTGGACTATTCAAATGGATTATATGGGTGTAGTATAAGGGTGGACTACATCTCTTTTTTATTTATAAGACTCAAAATTCAGAGCTAGCAAATATAATTTAAAATGGAACAAAAGGTTAGTTGAACGCTTATGGAAATATAATTTTTTATATATGAAATGCTCAAGTTAATAAAAGTAGACAACAATGCAATAGGAAAAGAAAAAGAAAAAGGAAAAAAAAAGAAAAGAAAGAAATAAGGAACATATTATTCTTAGTTACAAATTTTCAAATGAAAAAACAAATAAAAAAAAGAAAAAAAGAGGAAAAAAAAAAAAAGAATGATAATTTAAGGGAGAAAAAGTGAGTTTCACATTCGTCCCTCGAAAGTTTCTTGAAAGAGTACATAATAGATCATAATGAACTATTAGAAATTTCAAAAAATTCTGGTGCATAACATAATTCCATTTTTGAATTTATTCTTTGATTTTTTTTGTTTGATCAAAATGGGTCTCCTTTTAATTAATTTTCATTAGAAATGATACAATATAAGTTTACTTAGCACAATAAGCATTTTAATTTTGGTGTATCCAATAATTTAATCAAGAAGATGTAAAGGTGCATGAGTTAGTCCAAATGCTAGACAATGTAATCACAAACATATAGACAAAGCTCTTTAAGAAAAGCATTTATACATTTTTTACCTCATCTTCTCCCAGTATGTTATATATGATTGAAGAAGGGGTTTTCATAGATGGATCGTTAAGAGGAAGCCCAAGAATGGCACGCAACTGTTGTTCATACTGTGAGGTATAACATGATTCAATTGTGTGATGCACACTATTATGAGGTATTGGAGCAACTTAATTTAACAGAACCTATTTGAAAAGATAGAGATAAAAATCAACCTTACTATATGAATTTCTACCATTCGATTATGTTATACTCAGACGATAATGATATATGAACTTCTAAAAAAGAGGGTAAGATTTAAAAAAGATGGACCTGCCCATATGTGGTTAAGAATAATTCGACATCAAATACACCGGCTCCTTCTAATGACTTGACAACTTTTTGAGCAACATTAATGACAAGTTTCTTGACTTTGTCCGATATGTCAGCACGAGCTTCAACAATGTGATAGATATTATTTCTGAAAAACATAGGCTTCAGAAAGATTATTTGAAACGAGACTAACAAGCAAAGTCATTAATACAATTCTGACAAGTTAAGTACGAAACTCAATCATCTTACTTGTGAACAGTTTCAACTAATGAAAGCAGAGACAAAATTGTCTCTAGCACTTGCTATAATGATTGAGAGGAAGAGCTATATTATTATTCTAAAAATATTTCAAAATATTTCATGGTAGTGATAGAAATAATATACTACATTAATATTAATTTGTAAATGAAATCAAATGATGTTAATACATTTAAATTATGTTTTTTTTATTTTTTTAGTTTGTTATGACAACATTAGATGAATCAAACTAATTACAAAACTATAAAACATTACTTTCTATTATTTTTTAATTTATTGAATATGTAATTTTTAATATATGAACTAAAAATGTATCGATTTATAATACTACACATGCATGATAAATGAGAAATTATTGTGTATCATTTATGACATTAATTGAAATACTATTATTAATTGTCATTAATAATAATATTCAAGAAAATATATGTTATTTAATAATTTAATTGATTTTTTTAATAGTATTCAAAAGATGAAATGAGTAAAAAATAAAAAAAATACATAAAAAAAAGAATGCAAACAATGGAAGGAGAAGTGACAAAATTTAATATAAAATTAATGAGAATCATAAATATGTAAAAAAATAAGAAAATATAAAGAAAAGTAAATTTATAGGACATCCACTAATTACAAAGTTTTGATTATAACTTAATATTATATATTTATCAGTTACATAATTTTTAATATATGAATAAGAGAATTTATCACTTTAGTGATTACATGTATTTATGTTAGTGTAGTTGGAAATATTATTTATTTAATTTATTTAATATTTTATGAGATTTTTAGGATATTAAATGGGTGAAAAAGTTTAATTTAATAATTTGTTTGTATATGGAGAATTTTGGTTTTTTTCAATCTTTTTTATGCTTTTAAAAATAATGAAGGTTATTTATGACAATAAGGTGATAGAGAATTTATACGACTCATTTTTATTTTTCTTTGTTTAAATAGGTGAATAGTAGTAATAATAAATAATAATTGTAATAGCAGTATTAATAGAAATAGTAGGGGAACAAACAAATCCATTTTTATAAATCACGTAAGTTCAGATACTCACATATCCACCACCGTAGATTCTTAATGTTAATCCTTTTTAATGATCTGTTATGCTCTCACAACCATTCATGGAAGGATTATGTATATTCTAAAACTAGTGGGTGCAATGAGTAGTTGGACTGAAAGAATACAATTTTATTATGACATTTTTTGCTATAGTTTTCCAAGTGTATGGATGAATGGTGCTAGATGATATCGTAAGCTAGCTTTTCTATTAAAGGACTACTTTTACTCATTGATCTTTGAGAATATTGTGAGATAATCACAATAATTTCATTATCCACAATAGTCGGATGCATGAAAATTTTTTGGAGTATTAATTTTTTTAAAATAAATATTTTTCGATTGAAAATGGTCAGATGCATTAAATTTGTCACTCGATCAAGATCTTCTATTTGCTATTATTGAAGTGATCATTGTCTTATGACTTGAATTGATGAAATGAACAAAGTTAACTACAAATTAAATGCTATATTTAAAAGTCTTTTTAAACTTACTTTGCGATGTGTTCTAAGATTTTCTTGTTGTCTTTTTTTTGTTTGTATTGTTACAAACATTAAATTTTATGTTTATCAACTTAGTCACATTTTACATTTTTCTTCTATATAAAAAAAATATATTTTTTATAGATATGAAATTTATTATTAGAAAATTTAAATGTCTTTTACATCTTTTAAAAGTGATTTATATTTTAAGAGAACAATCACAAAATTGAGCAAATTTCATTTTTTCGATAAAACAATTTATCTAAAACTTACACGATTACAAGAAGGTTCATTATATATGTCACAAGTTAGTGCTTGATGTATAAGACTAATATAAATTCCATTACTTAATTTCAGTTGTATATTAAAATTGTAACTCATTCAAGATCATATCTGCTTTACGCGAGTAGAAATGATAATTGTCCTATGTAGGGATGAACCCGGACCGATCCGATTATCTCGGACCAGTCCGATCTGAATTTTTGGGAATTTTCTCAGTCCAAAGTACAACCGGGTCGGGACTTGGTCCGATGACTCGAAAACCTAGCCCGATCCAGGTCGAGACCAGATTCAAGAAACTCGGATTTTAGTCCCGACCCGGTTATCTTATATTTATAATATACTATAAAAATATATGTATGTAATATTTATATATTATATTATAACTTTTCTTTTAAATATTTAACACATAAACTGATTTTATTACTTAAGCATAATAAAAAAAGGAATTTATAGTTACTAATAAAATAAATATTAGAAATTTTAAATTTATTTTAATATAATAAAAAATATTTGGGTCAACAATGTTGTGTTAGTTTTATTCTGGTTAAACCGAGACGACCCAGTTCCGGACCCGACCAAAACCGGGTTCGGGACGGGGTCAGGGGTTACCCGACCCCGAATTCGGTTTTGTTCGGCCCTAGTTCTATGGCATGAATTGAAAGATTGAATGAGGTGGACTTCAAACTCAATGTATTGGTACTTTGTTATGTCTTTAGCGTCATAAAAAAACATCCAAAGTGAACTTTTTGAAATGTTTAATGAATTAATAAAATTATCAATAAAAAATGTATTTGTCTTTTAAAATTTTAAAAATTTATAGACTATACTAATTATTATAGTGAATATAGTCATTTTCGGTGATCTACTATGTTGAAACTTCATTTCTTAAGCATTATAAGAGATTTCTAAATTATAACTAATGAAAAAAAAATTAAGAAAATGATATGTAAGGTAATTTGGCAATGTCAAAATTTGGTGCAAATACTACAAGTTTTAATGAGGTCATATTGTTAGGGTGGTTTAAAAGTTACTGTCCTAGTTGATCTTTGAAGTGATGATATGAATTGTATTGTTTGTTTATTTGGTAGTTATAGGTATGGAGCAAGTAGTTAAATAAACTTTGGGAACTATTTAGATAACAGATAAATAGATGTTTTGAACATGTTATAACTATGTTTCTCGATTAGTGTTTTTCATTAAATTGAAAGAAATAGTGGGCTATGTTCTTGTTTATTGTTTAAAAATTAGGTCATTCTTTTATTCCTTCTAAGTGAATCAAGTTTTTTCCTTCATATAGAAATATTCATAATACTAAGTTTTTTCTTAAAAGATGGACTTACACATATTTTAATGGAATTTAGGTTAGGAGTAACTTGAATTTTATAACATCAGAATGTCGAAAATTCTGAACTAACCAAATAGTTATCGGTCAACAGAAAATTATCCATTTACTGAACGAAATTGAAATATATAATTCGCTTAATTGGATGACAAATAGTCGGTTAACAGGTTAATCATGCTCAACCCTACAAGTCACCAGTTAATTCTTCATATAATAAATGTTACTAGCTAACTTCTATGATTTAAAAGTTCTTTGTCGAGACATTTTAACACATGACCAAGAAGTTAATCGTACAATAAACTCTCCGATTTAAGTTAACAATTCAATTATTCCTTTGTAAAAATATTAAATTTTATGTTTCTCAACTTTGTTATATTTTACATTTTCTTTCCAACAAAAGACAATTATATTTTTTTTCTAAATGTGAAATATTTTTTTCTAAATGTGAAATTTAGTATCAGTTTAGATGCAGTTTACACTTACATATATAAGGTGAAATTTCAATTTTTGCAAGTGATTTACATTTTAAGAGGACAAGCACAAAACTATGCAAATTTTTTTTGATAAATCAATTTACTTAAACCTTACACAATTATAAGTCGTTACAAAATAAGATATGTCATAAAGTCTCCCCTGTGAAGCAGTAAAATGAAACCTCCTGACCGCCCCTCCTCTCCTTCCCCTCCTCCCCCCTCATTTACTCCTCTCGATCTACCCACGGCCCCGCCTTCATCAACCCTACACAGTTTCTCCTCTCCTCGAAACAGACTACCTTCGAGATCCCCAAACCCCAACCCTACATCCCTGGCTCTGGATCGCGCAAACACAACTTGGGTGGGTATCGTTCGCAGAAACCCTTCCTCGTCTAGGATTCCCCCAAATCAACTCAGAGCCATACAAGATGCGATCACGGAGGAGATAACCATCCCGGCTGAAGATACTGCTCAGAGAACAGAAGACTTAAAGCGATGCTTAGTAGGCCACTTCATAGGAAGCTCCTTCTCGGTGGAGGCTCTTCGGGCAGAGCTACCTCTCCTATGGCAGCTAAAGGCGTCATTGGAGATTATGGAGTTAGAAAATTTTTATATTTTATTCATCTTTGATAACATGGCTGATAGATTGCAGGTTCTTACATAGGGTCCGTGGAAATTAGGGGTCATCTCCTCAACGTCTCATAGGCGAAGCCATTTTTTAACACTATGGATGATAAGATCTCTACTATCCCTCTGTGGATTCGATTTCCTGGATTGCCTTTTGAGCTTGCGAGCCAGCAATCGATGTTCAAGATTGCTGCGCACTTTGGTCTCCCATTATGTATTGATGAAACTAGAGATACTAACTTTCATTGTAATAACAGGATTTGTGTAGAGATAGATCTCAGTAAACAGATCAAGCAGGGGGTCTGGATCAAAACTCCGGCTGGTGGCAGGCTTTTCCAACGAGTAGTATATGAGGATTTGCCATCCTTATGCTTTCGATGTGGTCTACCAGGGCATAGATTGGAGGTCTGTTCTAACAATCCGAAAGCCCTGCAGAGTAAGGAAGGAGGCAGGGTGCTGCTCTTCGGTCCATGGCTCCGATCATCATCCGCCCGGCGACGTTCTTCCTTCCCAAAAGAAAGCAAAGCGCCGATCCGCCACCAACCTCCACCTGTCTCTTCGGAGATTCCGGATCTCAACCGTCCAAGAGCAGACGATCTGATGGACGTGCAAGATCGCTTGCCAACGGCCGCTCCGCAACGGTTGCCCTCGGATCCTTCTGGAAGAGCACCTGCTCAACACAAGCAGACGTCAGAATCCACTATTGAGAGCTTCAACGGTCAAGATGCTAATCAAGCTGAGAAGAGGCTTCAAAACCCGACACGTGTATTCCACTCGGCTCAAGAATCGACCACCTGTGTGGACCACGTGCTTCTGACAGAATCGGACGGCGCAAGATGTTCATCAATATCTAAACGCCCGTATCACCATACAAGTATCACTCATTCATACCCTAACTCTTTAATCTTTCCTGCAGAAGAGTTTCCGCCGCTCACTCCCTTATGCTCTCAAAACTGGCGAGGGTTTGAGAAACCCTCGCCAGTATCGGTACCTCCTGGAACCTCCTGTATGCGCTCTCCATCTCATATACCATGGCCGATCGGAGATAGGTCGCCCAGATTTGCGCCAGGGCCACCTCTCTCTAACTCAGAAGGAATAGACCATGAAGCTTTGGTTGGTCGTGCACTGGAGAGGCTTACAGAGGCGTACGCAACAATCCCTCGGGAAGATCTGTTGGAAGAAGAGCAGGCGGACAGAGATCTGGTGCCTCCTACTTATGAGGACAAGAGGAAGACTAAACGACATCACATACTCCCTCCAGTCCCTGTCTTCAAATCCAAGAAGGCACCTCAAGCCATACACAAGAAAGGTAAAGCTCTTACTATTAAAAGCTCTGTTGTCTCACTATCTAAACCTAATGTGCAGGATGCAACCTCTCTGCAAGGAGAAGGTAGCAGTGCCAACAAATGAAGATCATGGTCTGGAACTGCAGAGGGGCGCATAGAAGCAAGATCAGGGATCGCCTCTCGCAGATAAGAAGACAACACAACCCTGATGTTATAATCCTGGTAGAAACACATGCCACAAGTAAACAGTCTGAGGAAGTCATAAGAAGGTTTGGACACAATTGGATTGGACACTTCCTAGAGGGCTCTGGAGCTGCGGGAGGTATTATCATTGTATGGAAGTCAGATCAGGTGAAACTTACACCAATCCTTACTACTTCACAAGCTATACATGCGATAGTAACCACAGGTA
>LTAE01011561.1:9701-19822 GCA_001647135.1 Pontederia paniculata | reverse complement strand
TATATATATATGGATTAAACATCTTGTAGTGTCAGCGTTTGTTGAGGAGGAGAGATCGTCAGATATTGCCAAAAGTTGAACACCGGAGCTTCCCATTTAATTATTTTAGTTGAATTGTCCCTTTTTTTGTTGCGAGGCAAATGAACTCTTTTTGTCGTTACCACCACAACCCTTTTTTTGAGATTAAATAAATTTTGCTTTCAATACCTTTCATTCATTTAGGTCATCATCATTGAACGGGATCGACACGACCCATTCGGCACTTGGATGCAAAAAAGGATATTGGAAACGGAAAACAGACTCCGGAATTTGGAACTTGATATTAAGAAAGTTAAATCGTGGGAAAGAAATGGTGAAATGACTAGTTATTTAATCTTAAATTTTGTTTGTTTTCACAAAAAATATTACAAAAGTATTATTATAAAATTAAATTAAAAAAATATTTTATTTTTGTGGGGCTTATTTTCTGACTGAATAAATAATGTTGAAAATATAAAAGAAAAAAAACTCGGTAAGAAATAGTTTTGATTTATAAAGAATAATCCCTTATCATAAGCTTACTATTTTTTATTAACAAAAAAAATATTTTTTAATTGAGCAGTTATCTTTGTTAATATGAGAAAATTATTTTTCGAGTTTAACCTATGTTTTTTAGAAAATACTTTAATCAGAAATTCTCCAAACCAAGTACCGTTTTAGAACCCTTAGACCTTTTATATAGTCCAGGTTCTATAGCCAAAAGCTAAAATAGTAACATGGTGTGCAGGTTAACAACTGAAATGAAGTCAAAAGTCGCAATGAGACACATATAACTCTTAACCAGACGTGTGCATATTTGTACATGGCACATGCAGCATCCAACGTATAGTACAAGGAGAGGGAGAGGCTTAATCTCACATCGCGATCAAAAGATAAATAATTAAATATCAAAATTTAACTATCGATCTTGCACTTTTACGTCGCCAACATCCGTGGCCTGAACTGTCCTGGCTCTCCGACTGCCGCCGCGCCCCCACTGGTAGTTGCCGTGATGGCGCCTGCAACGAAACGACCGAGGGTGATCCGTCGGAGAGCAGACACACTGCCTCGTCCCACAGTACGGCGACGAGATAGCCAAGGAAGAAGCCGCCGATGCTGACGCCGACGCCGACGCCGACGCCGACGCCGGGGGCCCCACTTCGTCGACCGTCGGCAGTAGTGCGCGGCCCGTCTCAGTCTGACGGCCGTGGCAAGAGAGCAAGGGAGAAAGGCCAGGGTGACACATCGATCAATCTCTCAGGGCAAATATTGTGGCGAAGTTAGGCGAGAGCGGAGGACAGGGGACCTTTTTTTGCGGCCGGAAAGATATATAAAATATCTGGTTATGGGGTTGATTGAATTGAAAGTGTTGTTTGTGGCGTCAAGCAGGGGATCAGTATATTCTTGCTTTGCTTTTGCGGAGGCATTTTGGTGTGGTCTGCATGGCGCATGAGGAGGAGGAGAGAGAGAGAGAGAGGATAAGGCATACGTGTTCGTGGAAGGAGGCAAAGGGTTCCGCGGCGTGTCGCAAACATGAGGCTGTAGGAGTTGGTGATGTGGCGTGAACCTTTCCTTGGGTTGCTTTCCTCCACCACCACCCACACACACCTTCACCTCCCTTCTCATTTCTTTATTAAACCGCAATGTATTTTGTACTTTCGTATTTGGATCAGGATTCCTACATATATTCATATTCTTCCACACACTATAACTGTATTTCTGCCTCTTTGCAAGGCCTAACTCTGTCCGACTTTAACAATGGGAGCTTGAACTTAAACGCTTGCCTCTCATCTATATTTGTTCATTCGATAGCTTTTTCATAGATGAAAGCAAGACGAACAAGTGAAGGCTGGCCTTGAATGGGTCCAGAACTTAACTTCATCTTCCACCAGTTTATACAGTTAATAATGGTATTGAACGAACAGGTGAAGACTGACCGAGGATTTGAGGATCTATTTGTTCTTGGTGTTCTTTGCTACCTCAACAATAAGAAGAGCAAGGAAGCTTTTATATCTTCCAGTTGAGGGCCGCTTACTCAATACAAAACCTGTCCAAAACAAGACGCCAAGTAAGCAATGAAGATTTACAATGCTTCCCAAGGGAACGGAGTTTTGCTTTAATAGTTGACTTTCTCTTTTATTCTTCATCTGTCATCACCACGGAACCAAACATAACACAAAAGTATGTAAAAAATTTCCGAGGTAATAAAAAGTACCAGATCAAGCATTCGTTCAATACATATAGCCAGCAGCTTCCAATAAGTATGTAGGCTTCAGATATCAAACTTCCAACTTCAAAGTCGAAATTTACAATGTTCAAGTATGTACGCCATATTTAATATTTACAATAATACTATTAATGGGTGCATTATATCTTAAATATACGGTTTATGATTAACTCTAGATATCATCTACATATATAAGGCAGCAAAAGCGGAATGACCAGTTATATTATATTATCCTCCATCTTGAGTGTCAGCACTCACTGCAACAAAATGTTTTGTGAAAATGTCAGATTAGAAATCCAAAAGAGATAAGACATGAAAGGTTGGTCATGATATTGTCCCAAATCACCTGAGGGTAACAATCCTGACGGATGATTTTCTGTGTTCCCGGATTCACGGTTACAGCACATGAAATTTTTCCCTGCAAAATTTGCAGATAGTTGTCATGACAAACTCAGATGGGAGAACAGCGTAGTAAATCAGAACGGTCAATGGAAAATAAACTATACGTTGTGCTTATTTGTAACATAAATCTCACATGCATATTTTTTTATTATGCACTATTATCAAGTGAACTCATTTCTGGTTGATCAGATCAGTGACTTAGTCATGTCTTATAAGTTCGCCAATCTTTAGAAGTCTTGAATTTGTTCAACAAGTGATCACAGCCTATCCTAGCCTTAGGATATGTACTGTATCTCCCTTTACATATGAAGAAAAAGGGATGGCTGTACATATGTATTTCTTCTATGAAAAAAAACTAAATACATATATTCTAATTCCCACAAATAAGTATCGGGGTGGATAGCTATGGAATTAAAGTTGATGTATTTAAAATTACAGCATGGTGAAAGCTGAAGCTAAGGGTTCCTGACTCCACTTATGCCCGAGGTTTGAGTAATAACGATCCCCTAGTTTTCTTAAATATCCACATATCCAACATTTAACATTTTTTTCATATGTCTAATAAATACATCTTCTTTTTTTAGTTGTCATTCAGTTTCATTTTCACATTTTAATTCAAAAAAAAAAAAAACTACCGCAACTTTTTCTGTTTCTATTTAGATGTGTCCTCAATTCAGTTTAGAACACAACAAACCACATAAATAGATCTAAACTATTTGATTCCTATCATTTAGCATAAATACATTTATAGTATGAGATTAGAAAAAAAACATAGTTGACATGATAGTTTGTGGTTCATCAAGTTTATTGAGTATTAGGTTGGATTTATTTTATCAACTCGATCAGCCATGTGCCGAATCAACTTTTGGAGCATACAGGTTGGATGTATTTATCAGACATAAGTCTATTATAAGTACTAATAAAAGGTTAAATGGAATACAGGGGAACATATATAAGATATCTTTAATTACTTTCTGATAATGGCAAAGGCTATTTTGGATCTTTGGAGGTGATATTTTCATCTCCTCTCCACATAATATATTTAAGGTCCTTGTCTTGACGGAAAACCAGAATTTGGAAAAATGTCGTCATGTGTGGTTGGAATGCTAAAACATGGGATCAGTAACTACTTCCACTTGATAACATCAAGAACAGGTGCTATGTTGTTGTTGTTGTTGTTCCATGTTAACTCCACTTTAATATGTAGATTTGTATCAGTGCATCCACTTTGGAAAAATGCTGTGTCCTCAAGGCAGAAAGAAGGAAATGAAGGTGTTTGAAAGTCTGTTGAAGGTCTCGAAGGAAGCTTTTTCTGAACTGAAAGATTGAATATCTTGCAACTTATACTTTTTTCTATTAGAGCGAACTATGGTGGGGAGTCAACCATTTTATTCAAAGAACTACATCAGCACCTCTAAGGGATATATAGGTAGAAATCTTGAGCAAAGAGTTGAAACGGAGATGTCAATATTCTTACAAACTTGATTTGCATGAATTTTTCTGTTTAATATTTTGTTTACAAAACCTTTCTCAAAATTAATGTTTTTTTTCTTCTATTAGCTTTTATTAGATAGATAGTTAGTTATATAGTTCCTCATTGGATTAATACTCTACTCTATCACTTTATCACTTGATCGACTACTGTACTTGCTAGCCTTTTTGCTTGTCAAATATTTTCGCATCAATACACCATTCCCATGAAAGACATTCGCTAAGCAAAGTCTGTGCAGATTCCAAAACACATTTTAATTGAACCACTATACTCTAAAAGAGAAACCGAACTGGTATATACAATAAGCAATTAAATTACTAGATAATAAATGTTATCCTATAAATTGACCATGATGCATTTTATCTGACCATTCTTATATGGTTGATTTTATGGATGTTGCTTTGCTAAGACAAATCAGTTGGTAAGAGGAATCATACATGACTTCGAAGTTATGCATTAAATGTCTCGTCTTTATAATAAGTTTGTTCCATGTACTATGAATACTGAGATAGGAAAACAAAGATTTGAAGAACATAATGTTGACGATTAAACTAAATGGTAAGAAGAATTTCTTCAGAAGATAAATGATCAACAAAAAATAACTCAATAGCTACAACATTACATCAATTTAAGCAAAGCAAGACACAGATTTGAATTAATACACATAAAACTCAATAGTAAGTTTAGAATTGATTAGCATCCAAATCAAAATGTGATTCAATTTTTAAAACAGTTGCAAAAGGAAGTTGAAGGTTGGTGACTGCTGCTACAATGCTTAACCGACAAGGAAGCCCAGGACAAAAGAAGAAGCAGTCCAAGCCCAGAACAAAAGAAGAAGCAGGTGGACTTGGATAATTAAGGAATAATTTGATTTAACATAATTATAAATTCAGAATTTAAATGAATGTAGTTAAAAATTCTATTATGACTTTTATTTACAGTGATAGATGTAAATAAAATTCTAAAAAATGAATTACGTTATTTGGTTAAAATTAAAATTTTGAGGTAAGCGTTTAGTTAAAATAAAAAATTATCATATAATAACAAATAAATAATTAAGTGAAATATAAGTAAAGTTTATTATTTTTTTATTTTCTTCTTCTTTTATTTTTTATTTTATTTTCGGATGTACATGCACTTACATGTAACTGCATTTCCAACACAAGTTCCTATGCAGTAAGTGTAATTACTTGCTCTAGTCAATTTTACATCAAATCAAACATGAAATTTGTGCTTGCAGTAATTGGAATTTTAATTACCACCAAATACATCAAACTAAACACACTCTAAATAATAAATTTTTCAAAATTTTAATGACACAGCTGGGAAAATAAACTTGAGGAGACCAACATAGGCAGTATCTTCCTTGAATATAATATGAACTCTCTGATGATGTAAATGAATCCAGAGAACTTTCAGTCTAATGCTGCTCTATAAATAATTATTTGAATATCAACGGGGCATGAAGGTAAGGATACATGCATCCAGCCAAGGCATGTATAGGCTCATAAAAATGGACATAATGCACCAAGGGTACAACAATCTGAATAGGTGTAAAAAGGCTTTGGCTTACACAAGGCATCCTCACTCGGTCAATTCTCGTCTTCAAGGTTGTGTCATCTGAGCTCCTATAATTGAGACTTTAATTGCAAGAACAACTATCTATGTTTCCCTTCATGACCCAATAAACAAATTAAGAAGAAGGACAGAGATATTTTTAAGGGGAAAGGACGATCGCTGAGCCACGAAGAGTATGTTAACATTATATTGGTGTTTATAAGAAAGCTTCCCATTCCCTATACACAGTCATGCCATGATCAACTATATCCTCATCATGAAGAAGAATAAGGAATTATTTTGCAAAAACCCGTACTATGACTTCTTTAGTGTCGAAACTTGATAGAATTAACCAGAAATCGTTTAGCTTGGTCAAATTCTATGTGATATGTCCTTCCCTCTTCCACAGATTTCCTTATGATCTTTATTTGCTAAACAAGCTAATAAACCCCAGGTACACACAAGGAAAACAGCCACCATCAAAATAAAGGAGTCTTTAATCATTTACGAGTTAATTGATTAATGTGTTCATTACCTTGACGGGGATGTCTAAGAAGAAGAGACGGAGGTGGCCCTCGATCTCGGTGACAGTATCCAACAACAGTGCGCTCCTCGCTAGATCTTCGATCAAGTAGAACGCATCATTCAGGACACTCATCCCGTCCAGCCTCAGCTCTGCGTCAACATACGTCACGCCGCGGGCCCTGACGTGCCCCCCGCCGCCGGTCGTTCTCGCGGAGCCGATCTGGCGGCCACGATAGGCGATGGAGACGACGATGGAGCGGTAATCGAGGGAGAAGAAGTCCGGGTTGCGAACGCGGAGATTGAGGCCTAAGGAGACGTCGATTGCGGCTAGAGGCGGCGGGGAGACGCTGATGCGGTCGAGGGTGAGGCGGTTCAGAGTGAGATCGGGGTCGGAGGGGAAGAGGAGGAAGGCGGCGGAGGCGAGCGCTGCGAAGAGGAACACGACGGAGAGGAGGGTGGATGAGGAGAGGAGAGACCTGAGGTACAAGCAGCAGCGCCGCCGGGAACGGCGGGGGTAGACGGGGAGGAGGACGTAGGCGGCCGGGGACGGGGGTTCTTGGAAGGCTACGGCGGGGATGCCGTAGTAGGTATGAAGAGGAGGCGGCGGAAGCAGCGGCGCCACTGGACCGTCGGCGGCGATGGGTTTCGACATGGCTCCGACGGAGGTGAGGTTTGGAGGAGGAGCGATGGTGGCGGAGTTTAATTCGAAGGTGATCTTTACCCGGAAATTAAGTAACAGAAAAAATAAAGATTGGTTAATGGATATGGACGTCTACCAGTTGGATGCGTTCACTTGTAAACAGTTTTCTTTTTTTTTTTTGTTCAATGTTAAAAAAGAAAACAATGTTTTTCAGATGAAAATTCCTTTTCGTATTTTGTTTATGTAAAACATCCGTTATAAATAAATATACGAGAAAATGCTTGTAATGAACCTGTGACCTTTATTTTTTACCGAAAACAATATCGTAATAATTACCAAAGTTTAATGAGTTATTTAATACGAGATAATTCAGATAAATTATTAATTATTTAATGTAAAATTTTCAAAATTTATTATATTATCGTAATATATTATAAGTATTTTTTATTTTTCTAATAAACTAAATTATCACTAAAGACAGCACATGTGTCTTTCCTGATTACATGAGATGTATTTGACAAAATTACCTCAACCAAAATTTTAAAATATCAATTTCTTAAAATTATTTTTATAGACGATTGATAAGTTCATATATTTTATTCAATCTCACTTTTTTTTATTTTTAACATTTTATTTATATGTGATAATATATTAGTAAAGTTCAATATCTTTTAAATATCTTATTAACTTTTTATTTAGTAATTTAAATTATAATTTATATTATTTGTTCTTATCAAATATTATAATATAATATTATCCATAACTTATGAAATGATAATTTATTTTTATAGTGATTTAAATTATCGATTAATAAAAATGAGAAAGCACATCCTCAAAAATTAATATCCATGTATTTTGAAATTGTGACGTCGTTTGATTCGCTTTACTGATTTTAGTATATGTTCTTTCCTTAGCAATTAGCATTGATGAATTTTGAAAAGGCAGCCATGACCTTAGGAAAGGAGTTATTGACTTATATATGATAATGGGAATACTTATTGGGCTTGCATTGCAAGACTTATTTATCAGCATACATATCTCTCTCACTCGTACGTACTCTTATATATTGATTACACCATCTCAATCCTGGGCTCAAAATGAGGGCTAAAAATGGACGACTCTTGTCCCCTGTTAAACTTCAACCTCTGAGCCTCCTCCCTCGAGATGTTGTACGAGGCCATAAGCACCTCCACTGGCACGCCTCGAAGCGCAGACTCCTTCCCCACGATTTGGCTGATCATGGCGTTGTCATTGGTCTTGAAGGCGATCCACTCGAAGCGCTCGCTCTGCGACCGCTTCAGGACGGCGTAGTTCTGTGGGATCACGATGAGCTGACCTTGACGGAGCTCGCCGTCGAACGCGGTTTGCCCGCGGTGCCCGACTACCTGCAGGCGGCAGCTGCCCCTTGTAACGTAGACTACGCTGTGGGCATTGATGTTCCAATGTGGCGCATAGATGGCGTTCTAGACAACAGAAGATAACCATGCATGACGTTAATTAAGATGTTATGAATCGACGTGAAGCAAGTGATCAGTTAGTATATCTTACTCTGTGGAGGACTCCCCTCTCGGCACTCATCTGGATGAATCGAAGGATGGGCAACTTCTGGCTGTTGAGGCTGGTGATCCTTCCGCCGCGGGGGTTGTAGACGTCGGCGCGCGCTGGAGATTCGATGTTCTCTTTGTTCTTCAGGAAGCAATAGGTCTCCTCTAAGCCATTGGACCCTGCGGCGCCCCGGCATTCTTCTTGCCTGCTAATGGTCGTGGTCTCTTCTTCCTCCTCCCAGACGTGTCCGCTGTGCAATGGGCTCAGAACCTGCAGGCCGTGCTGCACTCGAACAATCTCGCCTCTCCTTTGGCTCGGGTTCTGGATCCTCCTTGCCAACTCCTTGTCCACGCCAAGAGAATCCGCAAGGAAGTCGAGGCTGAAGCCATTGAAGAGGTTACTGTTATCTTGGATTGTCTCTACGTGCCTCAAGGATAGCTCCCTTCTTTGCTGGCTGCCGGCCAACAAGAACTCCTATGAACGAATTGAGATGCATATTATATAATTTTTTTTTTCGGTAGGAAGATGCATATTATATAATTTTGTTTAATGCGATCGAGTTGTAAGATATAACGGCAGGTCATGCATGAAATATGTATCTAATTTGGTAGAACCAACCCTGCGAAGAGGTCCGAGCTGGTTGGCGTTGCTGTTCTTGTCGAAGACGGTGATGGAGACGACCGGGCTGTCGCCGTTGTTGTAGAACCAGGCAGCGACACCGGCGGGCAACGCAAGAACGTCACCTTGCTGCAAGCGGCGGATCTTTTGGTGCTCGTCTCTCCTCCTCTGGCTTTGGCCAGCGGTTGATTCTTCTTCCTGCTCGGACTGCCGGAAGGACTGGTACGATTCCGGGCAACCAGGGAACACTGTTCCACTGATGCCCCTTCCTGAAACAACATGCATGCGCCCATGCAGCGAAATGAGCGAAAACAAATATAGCAACGTAGCAGTTAAAGATTAAAAGAAGGGCCGGTGCGACGAGCCTTGGATTATATAGACGAGGCGAGGTGCATTGGAGTAACTAGGGAGGAGAAGGCCTCTGGGCTCGATGGTTCGGCGCTGCGCGGCCACGCCGGCGAACTGGAGCTGCTCGTGGCGCTCCTCGAAGTACTCGGTGAAGCCGGCTTCAGAGTCCACGCGACGAAGGGGCTCTAGGGCGCTGAGCCTCTCGAGCTGGCACTGCCCGGCCTGCAGGCCAAACCTGCGCTGGCTGCCCCAGGGCTGCTGCTGGCCGTAGCCAAAAATCTGGGCGACAGAGCAGTGGCACAAGAGCAACGAGAAAAGAGCGCAGGACATCAAAGTGAGCTTGGAAGTGGCCATGGTGCGATAAGACTACTTGTCTGTATGGATGGTGTTGTGAGGAGGAGAGGATGAAGGTGGGTATTTATAGGCCAGGCATGTGCAAGCGTACGAGATAGTTGGTGGAGTGGGTGATTAATGTTTAGGTTGAGAGCAGCGGCGTCCACGTTCGAGCGAGTTGCCGCATCTGGTGGAATGAGAAACCATGCATGTGTCCCTGTTAGGAAGGAAGATGACGAAATACGGAGGTTGCAGAGCCACCAGACTTGGAAGGCATATCTGCAACAAGGAGCTTCAGATGGAAGACTTGGATATAACTTGTCAACTTTGCATAATGGCTGCAAATTTAAGGTAATAATATTGTTAGCATATATATATATATATATATATATATATATATATATATATATCTATTT
>LTAE01011560.1:0-15066 GCA_001647135.1 Pontederia paniculata | reverse complement strand
CAATCTAATTTAATTAGGTTCTTAGTTGTAGAATCATATTCATTGCTAGGTATAGGAACATAAACACCATTTACTACCCTAGTGGGCAACTCAAAATCATTTTCAATGACATCCCAGATGTCACTGTCCATGGAACATACATAAGCCTGCAATCTGATCTTCCAATAAGAGAAGTTAGATGCATTAAAAAAGGAGGTCTGGAGGTGGATTGTTCTTCTCCTAGGGTAAATCCATTTGATGCCATTTTGGTTCTAGATTGTTAAGTCTATATGAAATTTGTAGGTAAATACCAATCTATGAGCAACAAGGCTCTGATACCAATTGTAGGATCTAGATGGCACCAATAATGGGGGGTGAATTGGTGTATCAAAACTTTTTTTATCCTAAATTATGTTTATGCAATGGATGCAATCACAGAATATATGCAAATAAAAATTAAGTGCAAAGAAGAAAACAAACACAACAGATTTGTTGACGATGTTCAACCAAACTCTTGGACTACGTCCCCGCTCGGTCTTCTGGAACTCTTGGCCAAGGTTCAACTGAACTCTTGGCTTACGTCCCCCCTCCGGTCTTCTCGAACTCGAGACCTCCGAAGATCACTAGCTTTCCTTCTTCAAGGGCGAAGGCTCCCTTACAACTTCTTTTCTCCTTTCTTTCTTTCGAGAACAAGGAGAGAACCTCTTACAAATGTTGAACTCACTCTGGAACACTCAATCTACTTCCTTTTATTCTGAATTTTCACTAGAATGCTAAGAAGGAGGAACTAAGGCTTTTCACTCAAGCTTACAAGTTCACTAATCAATTTGCCAAAGTTAGTTCCCAAGACTCTTGGTACTGAGTTTTATACCTCTAAACAAACGTCTAATCTCTCTCCTTCTCTCTCAGAAATTAGAAATTAATGCAAGTACAATACTCTTCATCTACTCCTCGGATGATAGCTCCTGATTCATCTGTCGACCACTGCTTTGGTGAATTCATCTGTTAATCTGTCATATGATGCTTCGGTCGTCGATTGTTCACCTTCGGACATCCGCAGACACAGGCTACATCCATAGTTCCTTCTTCACGTATCCATTAGGTTGTCCACTACTTCCGACTGAGCAGATCGGGCGATCTTTGCTTCCTTCAAGTTTCTTCGTCAAGCTCCTTCGGTCGCCCGCTAATTCAACACCAATCTTTTGGTCGACCTATCTTAACTTGAACACTTTTCTTCAACCATTCTTCGGTCATCCACTTCTGTCACTTAGGAACTTCGGGCGACTTCTGCTTGGCTCCTGCCTTTGGTTTGAAATCTTAAAGTCTTCATCGGTCGCCCACTGATTACTCTTAGATACTTCAGACGACCTCTCTTTCCATTGTCAGTTTTTCTTCAAGCTTACTTAGGTCGTCCGCTGATTCTCCATGAATCCATCAGGCGATCTTTGCTTTTCTTCTGAACTTCTTTGGTCGTCCTCAGATTTCCCTCAAAACTATCGAACGCCCTTTGCTTCTTTACTGACGTATTTCGGCCGCCCACTTATTCTTCGCTGAATACGTGGGCGTCCTTACTTCGTCCTTTATAGCTTCTTTGGTTGTCCAATCATTTCTCCCTGAGCACTATGGACAAACTCTTCTCTTCTTCTGACATTCTTCTAACATGCTTTGGTCGTCCTCTGACATTGCTCAGCTACAACGAACGACCTCTTCTTTTCTTCTATCAACTTCTTTGATCGTCCACTAATTTTACCCAATATATTGGACGACCTGTCTTGACTTTACTTCTACTTATGCACACCTTTGGTCGCCCACTGATTCCATACTGAACCTTTTCAGACGACCTTTGCTTTTGAATTGAAGCCTTTCGGTTGTCCGCTGATTCTTTACTGAATGCTTTGGACGACCTTTCTTGACTTCACAGCTCCTCGACTTTTCATCTAAGTACTTTGGTCATCCATCGCTTCTTCTACGAAAATCTTGGACGACCACTCTTGCCTTTATAATTTGCTTAAGACTTCTTCGGTCGTCCACAACTTCCATACTGAATGCATTAGACGACCTTTCTCTTCATCTGGAGTACTTCGGTTGCCCACTATTTCTACTCTGAAATCTTTGAACGACCTCTCTTGCCTTCACCTCAAAACAACTTCATTCATTTTCATCATGGGGCGTCCACTCAACCTTGGAGCGCCCGATCCTTCATCCGTTGTAACAGACTTTGAACCTTCGGTCGCCTATTTCTTTTCACTCATACACATTGGGTGACCTATCTTGCTCGATTGTGTCTTCAGTCGTCCATTATTCAACCTCGGTCGACTGTTCAGTACTTAGCTTCATATCTTCGGTCTTCGCTCCTTACTTCGGTCGATCTCTTCACATCCTTAGGACAACCGCTCCATATTTAGGATTTTTCTTCCATTCTCCTCTGTACATAGGCCATCCGTTCCTCAACTTTGATCGACCTATTTCTAACTGAAAATAAAAATCATGTTTTCTACACATCAAATCAAAGATCATTAGTACACACTAAGCTTCCTCATCAATTTGTGATTATCAAAATAATCTCGAGATCCTAGATTCAACAGAGAAGAGTAGAGAGAGAAAGCACGGAGAGAGAGAGACAAAGAAAGAGGAGAGGAGAGAGAGACAGAGTGGAGAGAGAGACGGAAGAGAAAAGTAGAGAGGGAGAGAAGAGAGAGTAAGGGAGGGAGAAGGATAAAATATTGATTCAATAAATTAAATTAATTCAAAAAAATAGAAAATCAGATTGATGGACGAAATTGGTCAATCGAAAAAAGTTTAGACCTATATATGTCTGATTTTATACATTAATTAGGATTAGATCTAGATTTTTGCGATAGTTTAGGAAGATTTATGTAAATAACTCTAAACAATATGAATAATAATTTAGTGTTTTCCTTACTAATAAATCAATAATGTTAAATTTTAATATATCGAACTAATATTTGTCTCTTTTCCCATCTACTAAGAGTTTAATTATATATCCTACACCAATTTATCACCACAAAATATTTTTATTCCCTTCAAAACTTTCTACCCAAAGTTCTAAGTTTTTTCTTTCCTCTCAAAACAATTATCACAATACAATTTTTCTTAATTATTGTTTTTATCTCAAAACTTTTATCACTTTTTTCATACACTTTTTCCAATTATATGCAATTTTATTGTCATGTTAATCATTATTATTTTTATCTTCCACCATCTAGGCACCAATTCTTTATATCATCAGAATATATTTAAATAATAATCTTAAATGATTTCATGATCATTACAAGAAATAGATGAATATTACAAAATATATGAAACATTCTTTAATTAAATTAAATTACTCTTAAAGTTGACTTCGATTTTAGTTGTAATTACTTCAATTCTTGCATGAATCTTTTGCATTGAACGATGCTATTACAAGATTATGCAATTGAAATGATAAAATTATTTATTTGTATTGAAAAAAATATAAATGACTATCATCATTATTGACTATTTTTTATTTTGTACTACATATTATTATGACTTCTTAAGTTTGTTGCGGTGTTAATGTAAAAGGTGCACCTACTGAATAAATTTGTTGGCTATGACATTAATCGTATAAGTCGTTCAAGTAATAAAGTGTATGAGTTTAGTATCAAACTCACAAGGACTAATGTATCCTAACCTATCTAATTTCAAGAATTAATATAGAAAATTTCAATTGTAACAAAGTTTGATGTGATTGTAATTTGAATAATAGAAAATTAACATATAAGATTGAGCAAGAAACGATAAGAGAAGAAGATCAATCAATTTGGAAAATTAGGGCACCTTGTTTCACCACTATGTTAGATTGAATCAGATTTATGTGCAGACTGAATCTAATGATGAATTAAGAATTGCATAAGTTATGATTCCCTAAACACGTCCAATCATCTATTTTATTTTCAAATTAACCAGAACTTTCAAACAAATGCATTCTAAATCAATGTAAACTTTAGATGCATTAAACATTGCAACTCTTAAACTATTGACTACTTAAGCAAGTTCAATCAACAAGCCACACAACCTAAGACTCTCAAACGAGCAATTTAGATTATGACATGGATTGATTTGACTTTAATTTAAAAATTAACATCTCTTACACTTACAAATATAAAAATTTATTGCACTAAACAATCAATAATCAATTCAACCAATCATCACATAGAGAATAACAATCAGATTCAGGAGAAAAACTATTAAAATAGATTCAACGTAACACATAGTTCAACAAAGTTTCCTAATACAAGACTACTCCATAAGATTAAAAAACAACATCGAGAAATAGGAGAAGTGCTTCCCAAATTGCAAATAAAATAAAAATTTGAACTTAAGAAAGAATTTGTAGCACGATCCTCTACCGAATGCACTGAGCTTCAAGCTCCTTCTTCAGCCTTGAACTAGATCTTGATCCTTAGAAAATTTCAATTTTTTTCTTCAGAATCCATCATCAACATCAGCATGAGAGATATTGTGAAAGAGAACCTTCACAACATCCAACATCCTCTCAATCCTTTTGTGTCGATGAGTGCGTCTGGTAATTAATTAATAAAGAATTATTATTATAGATTTATTTTATTACTTCATTTTAATATTTTAATTTCTAGGTTTTTACTAAAGTAATTTCCTAGAGATACGATCATTTTCTTGGAAAAAATACATAATGTCACAAGATAATTATGATTTAGAGAATACCAGGTTTATTTTACTATTTGACATAATTGAATAATCATATTTATATTTTAGTGAGTCAATTTTTGAAGGTTGATGTTTGATTGGATGTTGAGAACGTTAATGTTTTGAGAAAACCATTCAACACTCCAAAGTTTCATGTATAAGTTTCATAAAACTCTTGTATGCTTTTCTTATCGTCCCCAAGTTAAGCCCGAGAAGAAATTGATTTGATTCTTGAGTTAATAAAAATGAAGGATATATCACAAATCGAAAAAATATATAGGAAACATGATAGCCATGAGGTTCATACAAAGAATGTGTGAAACATGTCATTTCAACTCGACCGAGACATCTTTATGCGATCCTACTCGTTCGAGCAAGTGGATGAGGACAAGAGAACTAACCTCTCGAATAGCATAATCGAACATGAAAGTAGTCTTGCATTTTTAAATAACAAATTGTTTGAGAATGTTCATATAAACTAGAAAAAAAAACTCATTTTACTTACTATTGAACGACATTGTCTATGATGATGATCACCATTGTGAAAAACTTTCATAATTTCAGCCAAGAAAGAATCTTTATCATATGTGGGACTAGGAGGATGGGAAGATTTATGTTTACAGCCAGCGATGTAGCCACCATCAAAGATGAATAGAAGCAAAACATGATAATATATCTAACATAGTGTAATATTCATGGAGCCATCATCGTGTGGTTGAGATGACTCACCGATCAAGTGCCTACTCGAATGAGAAAATCCAAAAGCTCGGTCGCAAAAAAGTTTTTCATAATTGTTCAAATATCCTAAAACAATGCAAATATTATCCTAACCATATATATAATAGCAACAATTATACTAGTATAGTTATATTAATAGTATTATTAAACTTATTAAGTTAAACAATTAAGGAAATCAACTCCTATTAGGTTTGCCATTTTTGCAAATCAAATCACTACTAAATTATCGATTCAGTCCTATATAACAAGTAAAGAAAAAATACTAACGATTTTACTAATATAACGATATTAACTACAATTAAATATATTTTAAACTATTAATAAGATAAAAACAGAATCACACTAATATTAATAGTAATATAATAAAATTAACATCATTTTTTTCTCGAGTAATATAAGTAACACCATGATTAAACTAACTTAATACCTAATATAACATCTATTAAACAATACAAATTACTATCCATAATGAAATTAATTAACCTAGGTTACACCTACTTGACCTGATATAAAGTTAAGAAATAAAAAAACTAATATAAATGAACCTAAAAAAAACAACTCAGAGGAAGCTAGCATCGATGGTTGTTCATGAACCATAATGGAGGCGGCTCGTGGAGCACGGTGGCGAGAGTTCTGGAGCATTGGTAGAGCTTTGGCGACGATGAAATTAGAAAGTTCGAACGATAAAAAGTAAAAAAAGAAAGGTACATACTTGATTTTAGAGTAGATATTTACATTGCATAAGATAAGAGACGCTAAGGAGGCCCAGCATGAGGCTAAAACAAACGCGGTCAATATTAAGTGCCGTACAAAAAAGTAGTGCTAAAGCGACACTAATTTTAGCCACCCAATAATTGTAACGCAGATGTGGTGCTAACGCGAGCCTATAAGGTGAATTACTATTATCACTTTCTTCAATTAATGCTAAAGTAAGGTAATAAAGGGGCCTACTAGCGTCCCCATTGATGTCAACCCTACGAGTGGCTAATGTGGCACTAACAGACATCCTTTTTTTAAAGAAAAATAATTAAAATAAATTAAATAAAATAAATAAAATAGTCGTAAGATTATATAATATAATGCCTATAAAAAATCTTTAAAAATATCAAAAGGTTGTGTTCAAATATAAATTCATTTTAAAAAATAAATTTAACACCAAGCCGCCTCGAGGAGGCCTTTAAGTTGCGCCCGACATTACCGCCATTTTTTTACATCACAATAAATGTGATAATCGTAGTGCCACTTAGAGAGACCATATATGGTTCAACGCTAATATGAAATTAAAATACAATTTTACCTGCGCCTCCAAAAATATCATTAGTGTACTATTATTGACTTATGTGCTGGTCGCTAAAAGTATTTTAGTGGTCATCATGTAAAATATTGCTAATATGAAAAAAATAGTCATTAAAGTTGTAAGATTGTCTTTCATATCATAAATTGTTGATAAATAAAAAAATCCAACATTCATTGCATCTCAAAATCACAAATTACATTGAGAAATTAATAGAAACATCTAACATTCCTTTTATTACTTGTAGATATCCAAGATCTAAATTTTCACAAAAAAATACACTAGTTTTAAAAATGTAGTATCCAACTTTTTCATCAAATCTCATATCCCAAGAAGTCCAAAGAAAAATATCTATCTTCACCTCAAATCTTTGGAACCTATAAAATTATAATACAAATGTATAAAATGATATTATTTAAAGTAAAAAGTAATGTAAAAATTATAAGTATATAATGTGTGGCTCACCTACAAAATGATGTGTATATCCACCATATGCACACATCCAAATTCCAGTAGACAATGTAACAAGTAAGTATATCTTATTAACCCAATGTGAAACTGGTCATATGTAGAAAACTCAAAGCAATTAGAGAAAAGAAAATCATCATAGACATCAACCAACATTAATTATAATATAAAGATACATGAAGAGCATAAATGATATATATTCCTAAACAATTTGGGATGGACTTTCCTTATGGGACTACTTACACTTTCCCAATTCTCCTTTCACAATAAAGGCCTTTTAGTGCTCTCTCTCACTCAAGCATAGTAGAAAAAAATGATTTCTTCCTTATGTTAAATATGGCCATCTTGTTTTGTATCTTTTATCATTTAAATTATTTGCCCCTTGTAATAGCAAGTTTAAAGCAACAATGACCAATAGCAAATCATATGGAAACATCTCTTCTCCTTGCTCCCAAAGCAGTGAGCAAATGCTAGGTTTGGGTCCTCTCATCTCACTCCATTCGACCGCCAAAGTTTAAGTCAAGAGGAATAAAAAAGCAAGATGGCCATGATTAAGCGAAAAAAAAGACATTTGGAAATTGGCTAAGAAATGTTGCTTAATAATATTTTTTTATAATGATTTTAACTTTTTTTTAGGTGATGAATGTTTCTACCATATATGTCGGTAAAAGACAGAATAAATATTTGTGGAATTATCCTCATTCTCCTAAAATAAATTTAAGCGGAAAGATGATAATAGTTTAACGAATTAAATCAAGCAAGAGGGACACAAGATTTCTACGAAAAATCTTTCAAGATAAAAGGGAAAAACCATAGAGTGAGCATTAAAACTTCCACTATGAAATAATAAGAATTCAAAGTTTATTTTGTGATCAACATAGAGAAAAACAAAAACAATATCCTCAAGAGCTAATCTTGGATCTCATAGAATATTATCTTTGAAAATTGAGATAGGTGCCACAAGAATCTAACTACAATATCAAAAATTGATGAGAATGTTGTAATAATTAGTGTCTGAAGTTTCGTTAAAAACGAATCAAAACTCGTCTATGAAACAAACCCAAAAGACTCTTCTCTCTCTCTCTCTCTCTCTCTCTCTCTCTCTCTCTCTCTCTCTCTTCCTCGGCGGGTGTGCATGAGTGGCAACAAGCTTCAAAGGCTTTTCTTCCTCAACTTCACTTCATGGATGATGTTCCATCCATAAANCTCTCTCTCTCTCTCTCTCTCTCTCTCTCTCTCTCTTCCTCGGCGGGTGTGCATGAGTGGCAACAAGCTTCAAAGGCTTTTCTTCCTCAACTTCACTTCATGGATGATGTTCCATCCATAAAAAATCCCCATGATGTGGCTTTATAACATCACATGACTTGATGGAATTTCTCAACGAATTGGACTCAAAGTCCTTTGTTTATTTTTTTTTTATCTCTTTTGTGGGCCACCGCCAAAATGATTAATAAGCCCAACACACTCCCACCAAACCTATATGCTCCCTTCAAAATTCGGTCTTCTTTCTAGGTATAGGCTTAGTTAACATATCTAACACATTCATGTCAGTATGGATCTTCTAAAGATAGAACTTCTTTTTATCTCGTCAGGAATCTAGTGATAATGAACATCAATATGCTTGGACTTAGAATAAAAACTAGAATGTTTACTAAGATGTATAACAATTTTGATTATCATAGTGAACAATATACTCCTCGTGCTTGAGGCCTAAGTTCCCCAAAAATTATTTCATCAACAGAATTTCCTTGAACACTTTAATAGCTATGATATATTTTGCCTTATTTTTTCATAGTGCAATATACTTCTGTAACTTGGATTGTCATGAGACTGTTGCTCTTGCAAATGTCATCAAGTAATCAAAAGTAGATTTCCTACAATCAACATCACTTGTCATGTCGGCAGCAGTATAACTCTCTAATATTGGATCAACATCACCATAACATAAACAAACCTTAGAGGTGCCTTGAAGATATTTGAGAATCTACTTGATTGCATCCCAATGCTCTTTATCAGGATTTGATAAGAATTGATTGACCACACCAATTGCATGTGCTATGTCTTCCCTTATGCAAATCATTGCATACATCATACTACCAACTATAGATGCATATGGTACATTCTTCATATTTCATTTCTCATCTTTGTCTATTGGACATTGTCTAGGACTCAATTTGTGGTGACTTTCAAATGATGATGAAACTACTTTTGCATTCTTCATATTGAATCTCTCAAAGACTTTCTCAATGTACTTCTCTTAGGATAACCATAATCTGTGTCGCTCTCAGTCACATATGATCCTAAGCCTTTCATGAAAAAGCATTGACTCAACACCTATTTCAGCTTGTCAATCTTGTATTTATCATATTGTATCATTGTTGCGTAATGAATAACTCAAACTTCTTTTACCACAGACGAGGTATCTGCTTGAGTCCATATTAGCTTTTCTACAATTTATATACAAGATATTTCTTCCTATTCACTTGGAACCCTTCTGACTGCTCCATGTAAATTTTTTTTCCAAATCATCATGAAGAAAAGTTGTCTTGATGTTAAGTTTCTCAACTTCCAAGTTCTTGTTAGTAGCTAATCCAAGAACTACATGAATCAATGACATCTTAACCATTGGTGAGAATATATCATCAAAATCCACTCCTTTCTTTTAAATGAATCCCTTGACGACTAATCTCCATCCGACTAATTCTCTTCTTCTTCAGCTGAAAAAACCATTTATTCTTAAGTACTATTTTGTCTTTGGAAAGCTTCACAAAATAAGAATTATTCTCAACTTCCAAAATCTTGCTAGCAACTAATTCAAGAACTACACGAATCGATGACATCTTGACCACTTGTAAGAATATATCATCAAAATCCACTCTTTTCTTCTGATTGAATCCCTTGATGACTAATCTTGCCTTGTACTTCGGGTGTGGATTATTCTCTTCACTCTCCAGGCAAAAAAACTTATTTGTTCTTAAGTATTATTTTGCCTTTGAAAAGCTTCACCAATTTATAAGTATTATTCTCATAAAAAGATTGCATCTCCTCCTACATGACTTTTGTTCATTCATTTTACTACTCATGTGATAATACTTTGTAACATTCTGGTTCTCCCTTTCAATTAATAACACATATTTGGTCAGGAGATACTGCTTTGATTATTGTCATTCTCATGTCGATCTTCTCAACTAAGGTTATGACTCTAGTGCATTTTGCTCAATAGTTTACTCACAACATCATTAGCTTGACTATTTGAAGGTGCATATTAATCAGTATTATTGCTATTGTCATTTTTATAAGCTTCTAGAATAGTCATCTTCTATTGATGCTTCAATTGAACTCGGTTCAGCTAAATAATCTTTGAAGAATATTGATTCTTTATCTTTCGATAGGTCTTTAATTGTGTGGTGTTCCAAGAATGCTATATTTTTGCTTCCAATAACTTTTTTTATCAACAGGATCCCACAATTTGTAACACAAATTCTCCATCTTCATACCAAGAAAGATACACTCTTTCATCTTGTTGTCAAGTTTTGATCTCTCATCTTTGGAGATATGAACAAAGGCTTGCAACCAAATACTATAAGATGTTTGTATGAAATATTCTTCCCTATCAAAATTTTTAGAGGTATACCACCATCTAAGGTACTGATGGTCAACCACAATCATCAATGCTTCACACCTAAAGCCCTTCTTTAGCTTAGCATGCAAAAATATACATCTGACATGTTCTTCAATTGTTATGTTCATTCTCTCAACCACGCCATTTTGCTTGGAAACTATGTTCTCAAGAAGTCTGATGTTGAATGTGTTGCAATACTCTTCGAAATGATCTATGTATTCACTACCACTATCTGTGCAAACACACTTGAGCTTTCTACTAGTTTCTCTCTCAATTTTTGCATGAAGTTTCTTGAACCCTACCAACACCAATCTTTGCGCACTATAGGAATCCAACCCTTGTAGAATGATTATAAATAAATATGAAAAAATAAAGATAACCACCTAGAATTTTATCCTCATATAGCAAATATTAGTATGGACCAAATCAAGTATGTGCGAACTTCTAGATAAATGAGTTCTATGAAATGTAATTCTAGTATGTTTACCAACTAAATAGTGAAGACATACATCAAGATATGTGTCTTTTATACCTGGAAGCAGGTTTTGTCAAGTCAGTATCTGGAGTCCTTTCTCATCTATGTGACCAAGTGTTTTGTACCACAACTCTGAAGGAAACATCTCTTAAGACATATTTATTTCACTAGTGCAATATTGCGTCTCAGTCTTAAAAAGTGTATAGTCTCTTTGTCCTCTTATCAAAAGTAATGAACCTCTCTTGAGTTTTCACAATCCCCCTTTGAAGTTGCTCTCATATTCTTCCTCAAATAATTTCCTAACTAAAATTAGATTCAATCGGACATTAGGTACATGCCTTACATCTTTCAACACAATCTTACCTGTGTTGGTGTTCAACTAAATATCACCAATGCCAACAATTAGGGACTAGACTTATTATCCATCTCTACTAACTCAAATATACCCATTGTATATGTCAAGAAGATATCTCTACGAAGGGTAACATGAAATGAAGCTGCAATATTTAAAACTCTATACTGAGTCTTGACTCATAATGTTGACACAGTCTTCTTTAATAATAAAGTATACATCATTAGATGTAGTCACTACAATTATTTTCATCACTATCATTCTTCTCCTTTTCAGTATTGTAAGACCCTTCATGTTACTTGTCAAGCTTAAGTTTTTTGCATTCTTTCTTGAAATGTACTCGCTTGCCACAATAATGATAAGTAAAATCTTTCTTGCACTTCGATTTTCCTTTGGACCTCGATTGATCATGGTTGTGAGAGTTTCTTTGTTTGCTTCTCTCACGATCTTTCACAATTAACGCTTTTGATGAGTTGTTGTGTATGTACTCTTGTCTTCTTATCTCTTCATTGAAAAAGTTATTCTTAATAATTTATAAAGATAACATTGAAAGAGTGTTTCCAAACTATCAGATAATGAACTTGGTAATAGTAAAGCCTGAATCTCATAATCAAATATGATTCTTTATTGATGTCAACTTGTTAATTAATTCATGTAAGCTACTGAGATGTTCTATCATAGGATGACCACTTTTATATTTTAGGCTAACAAATTTCTTCATTAACAACACATTATTCTATGGTGATATTTGCAGGGGAGAGGTGGCTTCATAGCCTTTTTTTTCTTCATCAACTTTACTTCACGGTTGGTGTTCCATCCATCAAAAATCCCCATGACGTATATTTATAACATCACATGACATGATGCAATCACTCACCATATTGGACTCGAAGACCTTTTATTTGTTTAACTTTTTTCTCTTGTGTGGGCCCCACCAAAATAATCAATAAGCCCAACAATATATGGTTGCATAGTCTTTTGCCAGGCTAGTTGGTCCAGTTGGGTATCCTAGACTTAACATTTACAAGAAAATAGTAAATTTGCGGTGGATGTTTCTACTTGTCCAATATCCCTCTCAATTTGACTTGGAATTTGAGACGAAAAAATATGTTCACTACAATTTGCGATGAAAAAGAAGGTCAACACAATATAAACTTGAGACAGACAAAATTGTGGGATCTAGATGGCACCAAGAAGGGGGGGTGAATTAGTGTATTAAAAATTTTGGCCCTAAATTATATTTATGCAGTGAAAGCAATCATAGATCATATGTAAATAAAAGATAAGTACAAAGAAGGAGACAAATGCAGAGTTTGTTGACGAGGTTTAGCCTAAATTATTGGCCTACGTCTCCGCTTCGGTCTTCTCGAACTCGAGACCTCTGGAGATCACTATATTTCCTTCTTCAAGGGCGAAGGCTCCCTTACAGCTTTCTTTCTCCTTTCTTTCATTTGAGGACAATGAGAGAATCTCTTACAATTGATCTCACTCTTGAACACTGAATTTACTCCCTTCTATTTTGGATTGCCACTATAATGCTCAGAAGGAGGAACAATGACTTCTCACTTAAGCTCTCAAGTTCTCTGAGGTTTATTTGCCAAAGTTTGTTCCCAAGACTCTTGGGACTTAGTTTTATACCCTTACATAAACGTCTAATCGCTCTCTCTCAAAAACTAGCCGTTAATGCAAGTATAATACTCTTCACCTACTCCTCGGTTGACAGGTTCTGCTTCATCAGTCGACCGCTGCTCTAGTGAGCTCATCCGTTAATCTGCCGTCTGGTGCTTCGGTCGTCCACCGTTCACCTTCGGACGTCCGCAGTCACGGGCTTCAGCCTTAGTTCCTTCTTCTCAATTTCATAGGCCGTCCACTGCTTTCTACTGAGCATATTGGGTGACCTTTGCTTTCCTCAAGTTCTTCGTCAAGCTCCTTCTGTAGTCCACTGATTGTACATCAATCCTTTGGTCGATCTATCTTGACTTGAACTCTTTTCTTCAACCATCCTTTGGTCGTCTATATGTTTCTCACTGAACATATCGGGTGACCTTTGCTTGGCTTCTGCCTTCGGTTGATTTCTTCAAGTCTGCTTTGGTCGCCCACTGATCATACACTAATCCTTTGGTCGACCTATCTTGACTTGAACTATTTTCTTCAACTATGTTTTGGTCGTCCGCTTCTTTTCCTTAAAGATCTTGGGCGACCGCTTCTCGTTCTTTTGACTTGCTTCAGCTGCTTGCTAATTCTTCACTGAATACCTCGGGCGTCCTATCTTCATCTTCTATAGTCTTTGGTCGTCCACTCATCCCAGCTGAGTATTTTGGACGACCTCTCATTTTCTTTTGACATACTTTTGTCGTCCACTGATTCTATTTAGTTACTTCAGATAACCTCTTCATTCTTCCTCTGAACATCTTTGGTCGTTCATTGCTCCCACACTGAAGAACTCGGATGCCCTCTCTTGTTCTTCTAAAGTCATCGGTCATCCATTGATTCTGAACGCTTTGGACGACCTCTCTTGACTTCACTTCAACTTATGCACATCTCTCGTCGCCCGTTGATTCCATACTGAATTCTTTGGACGACCCTTCCTTTTCAACTGAAGTCCTTCGATCGTCCATTGATTCTAGACTGAATGCTTCGGACGACCTTTCCTGACTTCACAGCTCCTTTACTTTTCTTTTAAGTACTTCGGTCGTCCACTACTTCTATTATGAAAATCTCGGACGACCTTTCTTGCTTCGATACTTTACTTCAGACTCCTTCGATCGTCCACTGATCTCATACTGCTCACTTCGGACGACCTTTACTCTTCATCTAGAGCACTTTGATCGTCCACTGTTTCTACTCTGAAATCTTCGGACGACCTTTCTTGCCTTCACCTTAAAACAACTTAACTCATTTCCATCATGGGGCGTCGACTCAACCTCGGAGCGTCTGATCCATCATCCTTTGTACTCTTGACTTCGAACCTTTGATCACCCACTTCTTTTCTACTCGAGTGTATCTTCGATCGTCCAATCTTCATCATCAATCGACCGTTCAGTACTTAGCTTCATATCCTCAGTCTTTGTTCCTTACTTCGGTCGACCTCTTCAAATCCTTAGGACGACCTTTCTTCACTTAGGATTTTTCTTCCCTTCTTCTTTGTACATAGGTCGTCCGTTCCTCGACTTTGGTCGACCTATTACTAATTGAAATAAAAATCATGTCTTCTTCACACATGAAATTGAAAACCATTAGTATCACTAAGCTTCTTGATGCGAAGTGTGGAGTAAGGTAGATGATGACCACAGGTTATGGGGTTAACCAGGATTGATCTTCTATATAGAATGTTCTTCACTTCAAATTTTACTATTTATGAACCTATGCACACTCCTATCACCGCAAGTATACGGCAATCGATGAGTACTTTAGGTGTCGATCCACAA